>JAIPRL010001270.1:0-33679 GCA_025469235.1 Pemphigus obesinymphae
ATGCGAATTTTCAATATTTTATTTTAATAAATAATGCATAATATTATAGTACCTATCTACTGGATTTAGTGATTTAATATAATTTAAATAAAATTTTTACAGTAGGTACGGAAAAGCCAGGGGGGGGGGGACATGTCCCTGTTTTGCCCCCCCTAATGGACGCCCATGTGTGTTATTGTTGTGTATTATGAAAACGGTGATCGCGGCAGCGGCCCAAAGAACGGCAAACGATATACCGGGGTAATATTACCATTAATTGTGAACGATCCGAATAATCGTCCATTAATGTGCAACGTAAAACGACTTTTCGACGCTAAAACTGAAAAGAGTTTGTGGACTTTTTACTAAAGCCACTACTATTGTACCTAAGGCTTTTTACTAAAGCGTCATTAAAAAGCAAAATATTTATGTGATCGAAGCTCGCGCCTCGCGTACCTCTATTCGTTTAAACGCAAATCACTTGGGGTGGGGGGGAGAGGGCTAAAGGAGCTTCAATAGAAACCTTAAAATTAGCACCCTTCTCCCAATTCAAATATATCGATCAATTTCTAACAATTCTACAATTGTTATGTGTATAAATATTTGTAGCTAAAGCCTCCCCTCACATCTGCAGTAATTTGTCTATTACCGATCGTACGAAGAGACGTATTATTTAGTGTAAGTACCGAGTACTGACTACTATAGGTATTATATGTGGTATATATATATATAGCCATATTATTGGTACATCATACATACACGATAATTAAAACGTTATTCGGCATACTTAATTATATTATTAACAATATTGCCACTGTCGAATTTTACGACACCTATAGGAAATATAGTTGTAAATTGCTGAACAAATAGCATCTATACAAAATATTACCCCGAATATATAATAATTTATAACGGACAAAAATTACCAGATCGTTGACGACTAGGTAAGTATATTATTATATTAATGAAATCGCTCGTGTTGGCACGTCATGCAATCGCTTATAATAATGATCCGGGTCTTGTGGAAAAAACTCAATAGGAAATATATTTTTACCGCGTGATAGAACCGGTATCTATATAGTGTATCGTTAACTCGGAAATATGTGTATACAACACCACAATAACGACGACGATGACGACGACGACGACGATGATGATGGTGATAATATTATCGTAATACCAAATGTAAGCAGTGTGCGTTTGACATTGGTAGCGTTAAAGACGCGAGAATGTAGACCTATCCGTGTATGTATAATTGTTTTTTTATTATTATAATCGAAAGTGCACATTAATACTAAAGTTAAGGAGTTAAATAAAATTAAATACGATTTATCTCTTATTTTTTTTTTTTACTTTTTAATTCGACTACTTAATTAATTATTATCACCGACTAACTTAACTAGGTATTTTAAATTGTCATTGTATAAACTTGAATTTTTATATTTCATTTTCATACTGTCCAATATGATTGAACACGTTGGAGAAGCTACCTACTTTCCTAAATACTTTTTTTTTTTTTTTTTAATTCAAACACAACAAATTCATTATTTTTAATAATTGATTATTAATAAATGGATACATATTTCGAATTTCAACAAATTAATTAATATGTCGATAAATTTATTACACTTTTTCGAATAATTTCAAATCTTATTTAAAAATAATTAAAAATAGTAGAAAATAAAAAAAGTCACGTTAATATTATTTTTCATTTTAACATTAAACTTGATTATTTTCTGTTAACTTTTAACTGAAGTGAATTTAACTTGACATGTTAAGTTAATTTTTTTCATTAATTTGTTAATACTAATACATCTGCGTGTCAAATGTGTATTATATAATAAGAGTATGCAGGACGTCATTAAAAATTATACACAGGTAGGTACTAACCATTAAACACTACAAATTTTTCAAAATTAATTTTCAACTTCTGCACACATTTCAGATTTTAAGCGGTTTTATAATGTTTTTATTTTTTTTCCCCTATGAACAATTTTTCAGATAGAATGGGTCAAGTAGAAGTTTTTAGGTAAAGAGGTTCCTAGTCGGTACTTTGAAAATGTAATTTTTTATTTTCCTAGTAGTTTTTCTATGCGTAAAGAAAAACTACCTTTTATAATGGAAATATTTTATAAATGTACGGGAAATAACAAAATAACAAATTAAATTGTCATGGTTTACCTTTTTTTTAAAAAAATTATTACACCGAAGCTCCGCTTAAAATCATTTTATAGAAGAACTGTTATGCATATAAATAATTATAACGCAATAATATATAATTATTACGTAATAATATATATTATGCATACGTTATTATAATAATACGTTTATATAACGCTCTCGGTTTTCCTTTAATTTCTCCGGTTATAGTCGGTCGTTTTTTGCGTTCTTTTTTTCATCCATTTTATAAATAGTGCGTACCTAGATCGGTGTCGCTTTTGAGTTGGTCTAACTAAATTGTTCCCCTTAAGGGCAATTTTCTCAATTTCGCTAAAATACACTGCCGCGGGATACTCCCAATTATTTTAAAGTCTTATCGCTGCATCGGTCGTTTCCGGTCGTGCTATCGCTTGCCGCCCGCTAATCTAATTAAAACCGTCGAGATACGGGTTCGCGACTCATGCCATACACCGTGTGCCCAGTAACACACTTAAATGTTGTGATTTCATATACACCGTGTGTCCAGTGATTATCATTTTCAGTATCACGGACCATTATCGTTGGAATCGCATAGTACACTGCGTGCCAAATAGCCTCTCTTCTTTATACAGAGCGCTCAAGTGAGTAAAAATCTCTCATATCGGTATTGACATCTCAACATTGTCAGCCCTTTTACTATGCATACCACTAAAGGCAAGGCAGGCTTCCCTACTCTTCACACTGTGAATACTCGTTCTTCTAAAAAACCTCTACTGTCTCTGAACCGTCTATGAGTGATTTGTTAGTAGCCATATCCAACTTTCAGTCATCTTAATCAGATATTTTAATGTCTAACAAATCCTTGGCCGATTCTTTTTCAAGTCAATTTTCTGATTTGAAAAAATTCATAAATAATCTAACTAATCAAGTAGCTGAACTCAAAACAGAGAATGATTTCCTACGCAATGAACTTGCAGCACTTAGATCCAAGGTTACTAGTATTGATACTACCTCAGTTGCTATAGGACCAGTAAACTCTGCCCAAATTTTTGAAGAATCTGATGAAAAAGACAAGTGTGCATTCAATGTCATAGTTTATGGCCTACCTGAATCATCATCTACAGATACTCCTAGTCGTGTTCTCGATGACAAAACTAAGTTGTCTGATATTGTTTTACCTCTCTCTATTAATTTACCACTAAACTACAAACTTATTCGGCTCGAAAAACCATCTTCTGAAAAACTTCGACCACTCAAAATCATCTGTACATCTAAGAACAAAGCAATTTCCATTATCTCTGACTTTGGTTCAGCCAAAAAGAATGGTCTTCTTATTCCAGATCATTTCAGAATAATAAGAGATAAGACCACTCTTGAACGGCTATTACTTCGGCCTTATCATGAAGAGTTGGAGCGCCGTAGTCAATCTGGGGAGGCTAATCTTAGCATCTCCTACATAAATGGTGTTCCTAAGGTCATAACCCATCGGTCAAAAAACTCCCAACAGCGATGGCCTACAATCAAATTTAATCCAGCCCTCAACATAACTTCTCACTAAAACTGAATACGGCCCGTGACAATAATACTGATATTCCTAGAATAACCAGCAACAACCATAATAACATATCCTTTGGTTTTTACCAGAATTTTCGTGGTCTTAGATCTAAGTTAATTAATTTTAAATGTAATACTGCTTGCTTTGAACATATATTTTTAGTGTTAACTGAAACTTGGCTCCATGATGGATTTTCTGACATGGAATTAGGTTTAAAAATACTGCAAGATTTTTAGATGTGACAGAAGTAGTTCTATTAGTGTTTGTTCAAGAGGCGGTGGTGTCTTTATTGGTATACGTTTTGACATTCCTTCTCATCTTATCTCGAATTTAAATATAAATATCGAGCATTTGTTTGTAAGTTTTGTTTTCAAAGATTCTAAGTTTATAATTGGTGGTGTATACTTGCCTCCTAACTCTCCATCATTGTCTTAAGAGCTATTTATGAACACTGTTGAGAAATTGATAGTTAACCATGTAAGCCACACGTTTATTTTTGTGGTGATTTCAATTTACCTGGTATTTCTTGGTCTAACGATGACACTGGTTTAATATACTCCACTAATGTTAGTTCTCAGATTCATTATGTACCCGAAACTTTTGCAGTTAATAACTTCTTCCAGATCAACAATGTATTTAATTATTTTGGTTCCCTATTAGATCTAATCTTTGTTAGCCATAAAAAAATCAATGTTCATACTGCTCCTCTTCCTGCTGTATCTGAGGACTGTTATCACCCAGCACTAGAAATTGATATTAAACTATTAAACTAGACATTTAAACTCAGTTCTGTCACGCCAGTTTTTAAGTCAGGTGACATATCTGATATAGGTAACTATCGACCTATCACAATAATCAGTCATATACCTAAACTCTTCGAATCACTCGTTCTGCGTAGCATTCAGCCTTCTGTTAATGTAACTTTAGTGGATGAACAACACGGATTTCGGCCGAGTCGTTCAGCAACTTCTTGCAACCTGGTATTTGTTAATTACGTTTATAACGCATTCTCCAATAGTAACCAAGTAGATGTCATCTACACTGACTTCCGAAAAGCATTTAACAAGGTAGACCAAAAGACTGATGAAAATGCTTATATCTAATGGATTTGGTGAACTATTACTATCCTGGTTTAGTTTTTATCTAACTAATCGCACACAATACATAAAGGTTTTTGATGTGAAGTCTGGGTTAGGTTTTGTTCCATCTGGGATCCCTCGAGGGAGAGATCTTTCCTCTATACACTTCTCTCTTTTCATAAATAGCATCAAGTGTGTTATTCAAAATAGTAAATTTTTATTATTTACCGACGATTTAAAATTGTTTTTTGAAATCCGTTCTAAAAATGACTGCATTCTATTTCAAAGGGACCTTGATGCGATTGGTATGTGGGCTAAAAACGTTGGACTTGAGTTTAATATTTCAAAGTGTCATTCCATGTCTTTCCACAGAATCCAATTTCCCATTGTATTTAAATACACTCTTTATGATTCCTTACTCACTAATGCTGGTAGTACGGTAAATGATTTGGGTATTACTCTTGGTCGGGAACTAACATTCCACGATCATATTGAAAAATCTTGCTGCAAGGCTTTGAAAACACTTGGCTTTATAAAAAGGGTCTCCTTGGAATTTAATATGATATCACTACAAGCGTTATTCTGTGCACTTGTCAGGTCTATCCTAGAGTATGGTGTTGTTATTTGGGACCCGTCTACTGCGAGCGGTATGAACCAATTAGAAAGGGTACAACATAAATTTCTAAGTTTTACTGCTATGGTACTTCACATTGACGACTTACCACATGAGTATGATCCAGTACTTAAGCGGCTTGGATTAACAGTCCTAGCTGATAGACGTGTATCTGCAAACAAAGTGTTTCTACGTAACCTCATAAATGGCTCTATAGACTGTCCTGTATTGTTAAGTCAGCTTAATTTTAAAATCCCTAGCTTCCACTCCCGAGCAACTTATCCGTTTTTCATTCCTATTTGCACCATGAATTACTCTCGTAATAGACCGATGTTTAGAATGATGCGTATTACTAATGAGGACCCGTCGTTTTGTTTTTCTTAATAAATTGTCCTTGTGTTAATGTAATTTATAAGTATTTTCCTATTATTATTATTATTATTATTATTATTATTATTATTATTATTATTATTATTATTATGTATATATTCTTCTGTACTTTTGGCCCGTTTTGTAATAAAATAAATAAATAATAATAATATATTATATTACTAAAACAATGAAAATACACTGTCTTGTTCGAGTACCAACTTTCTATATTTCTATAACTAGACTATTTTATTTTTTTTTTTTAGTTTTTAATTTTAATTGGCCAGTCCGTTCAGAACTGCAAATATTATAATGATTAGATTCACTGTATAAGATTAAAATCAAATCAAAATGTAGACAACTTTCTTACTAAATTGTAACAGCATGTACATGACGTGCACACTACACAGAGTGCTCAGGAAATAATGTAGGTACTTATAGTAGTTTTACGTTAAGAGTCTTTGTTTTGTTGTTTTCCCGCATTTGTTGTGTCTATCTATCTAACGGATAATATAGCAAAATCATACTACACAGAATTGAAATTTTGGCATTTAGGTTAAATTTAGAGTATAAACAACACCTATTACAAAATTTAAAGAGAAGAATAATTTTGAGTGAACCTCGTTGGGCTTTTTCTGACATCGTCTGACAAAAAAGTTAAAGCTATTTAAAAGTATCAAAAACTAAAAATGCCGGAACTTTTTTCAGGCAATATTTTACAACAAGCCCATAACGAGGTTCACTCGAAATTATTCTTCACATTAAATGTATAAATAAGCCCTAAAGTTAACCGAAATTCCATAATTTCAATTCTGCGATGTATATATATTGTGCCAATTAGATAGACGGAGAAAAAAAAATGCGTGTATATCTTAAGTCCTCTTAAGAAAGAGCTTCCCGTCGAGTCGGCGGCGACCAGTTTCCAACCCGCTACCTAGTCATAGTCAAACCACGCAACGTCGGCATACAGAGCGCCAATACTTGTCGACTATTATCACACACGTATACGGTATACCGCGTTATTTTGGGTAACGCTGTATAATTTAAACCTGCGCGTGACGGGCACGTTTATTCCTTTTTACGCATAACTTTCACCACCATATTGTTCAAAGTGTTTCATCTTGCCTATAACCATAGATAATAAAGATATGGATGGGCCACGCTGTTGTATTCAAATGTGCTCGAAGAGTGAGCTTGTTACCAATATGGTTACTGTATGGTAAAGAACAGTGGCTATATGTGGTAGCCAGTAATTCACGTCAACAACAATTCTTATCAGTTACCTTTAAAGTAAATTATCATAGATAACTTATACATCATAGAAAAAATTATCATTTATCAATTTACCAAGTAACCAATCAATTAAAACCATAAGTAACCACTGTGGTGACTAGCGTTCTCTTCGGATTCACAACACTTCATGTATTAGGTATAGGCATGGCCCGTCCATATCTTTATTATCTATGCCTATAACGAAACAAAGTTGGAAAAAAATGTAGGGCCCCGAAAAATGAATTTGCTTGGGGCCCCGCAATTCGTAACCACTGCGTACACGGACTACACTTATATATTATTATTATTATTATTATTATTATTATTCTAATCGAAAATCTTTCCGTACATTGCACGGGATAAGTTGGTGATATGAAATAAAACGCAGTCCATTTCCATTCCATACTTGGATCAACGTGATGAACGCAATGAGTATGACACTATGTGTGTGCTAATTCATGATGGCTTTTACAGGTGTCTCTGAAACGTTTCATCGGGTTCGTCCAATTGCCCGTTGCGTCGTCCATCACTGCGGTTGCGGGTTGACGGTAGAATTAATTGGACGACAACGGCAATAACTAACGATGACGGCCGTACTGACGGCGATGGCGGCGACTTTATTGGCGTGGACGTCCGCTATCGACGGCGCCAACGTTCTGGCAGTGTTCCCGTACAACGGTCATAGTCATTTCGTCATGGTCGAACCGCTGATGATCGCACTGGCCGAACGCGGCCACAACGTAACCGTAATCAGCCCGTTTCCGCGACGCGGAAAAATCCACAGCGGGCGCGGCCATTACACGGACGTGGACGTGTCAGACGCACTGCCGCCCGTCATCAGCCGGATGAGCGTGACCGACGAAGTGGGCCCCGTGAACCCGGCGATCGGGCTCCGGAACCTGTGCCAGATGAACCATCGGGTGTGCGAGGCCACGTTCGAGCACCCCCGGGTCCAGGCGCTGATCAAGCAGGGCGGTTCGTTCCACGTGGTGTTCGCCGAGTCGTTCGCCACCGACTGTTTCGCCGTGTTCGCGCACGTGTACAACGCGCCGCTCGTGTCCGTCCGCACGTCCGACTATTCGCCGCAGCTAAACCGGCGCGTGGCCAACCCACAGAACCCAGCGTACCTGGTCAACCATCTACTCACGTACGCCGGTCACAGCATGTCGTTCGTCCAAAGACTGGTCAACGCACTGGCCACCCATCTTGGTGCGGTCGGCTATCACGCGTTCTCCGACGGCCCGTCCACCCAGCTGGTCAGACGGCACTTCGGCCCCGACACGCCGCCCGTGCCCGACATGGCGCGCGAGCGCACCGCACTCGTCCTGATCAACGGCCACCAGACCAGTCTCACCCAGTCCAGGCCACTGGGACCCAATGTGGTCGAGGTTGGCGGCTTACACATCAAACCGACCCCGGAAAACGTAGTCGACGTAAGCGTTCAACGTTAATTATATTAAGCGTGTTTACGATCCGATTAAACCATAATGTATAAGCCCAGTGGTGCGTTACGAGTTTTTCCTGAAAGGGTCCTATATAGGTCTATTGTAATTCTTCGTCCCACGTTTCCAAATAAAAGTAAAAAATGGGACAAGTAGGGTGTATGAACACTTCGCTCAATACGTTACTTCGCTAATCTTATACATAACTGCGGTATAAAAAAAAAAATTTTAAAACAATATTAGGTTATTTTTTATTTATTTTTTTTTTTTTGAAAAAAGTACAAATTAATACAAAAAATCCCGTTATAAAAGTTCATTTTTCTTTACATTTAAGAAAACTACCGATGAAATCAAAAAATTACCTCGGGAAAATATACTATCAAGAACGAATTTTCTATCGAAAAGTTCTTTACTCCAAAATTTCTATAATCGACACATTCTACCTGGAAATGTGTTTCTAGAAAAATAAAAATATAAAAAATAAACATCATAGAAAAAGCAATCGATTCTGCGCTTCGCTCAAAATTTAATATTAATCAAATTTACCCCGAGAGGAGTCTAGCTAACAGACATGAATCAAACTTAATCCGTAGTGGCATCATATTTAATGATAAGCGCCAAAAATTGTTCAGAAGCCTTGATTTTCAAATTAGTAGTAGGTATAACTAAAATATTACAACGGAGCAATTGACAAGTTTGTGATTTTAACTATTAAATATTTCATACTATGTACGTAAACTTGGTATCATTTTAGTTAAACTTTTTGAAAATATTGAAAATCATATTTTTTACACTAGTCTTTCCAGAATAAGGCTAGGTCAGTAGCCATTAAAAGCAAATAACAATAAGAATACATTACTAATTGTAAACCAACAACTGATGTCTACAATAAGTCTAATATAATAAATTTTATACTTAAGAGGATACATGCGCTTTAACGGCACTAAAACACGTTCTCGTTTTCTATAGGTTCAACTTGTTTCCTAGTTATTATAGACTCAAAATTTAAACCGAATATGATAAATGAGAATATATTTAATATGGACGAACATAGTTATTCAAAATACTTCTTAAAAATTGCCTACACAGAACCCCTTAAAAATGGTCGGTAGAGGGTCCTATTAAGATATCCTCACGCATCTACGCTACCTTACGTGCAATACTGATTTAAAAAATATGCAGACTTTTATTAAATTCTTATAAACTGAAGAAATAATCCTTTATAAACCACTACTATAATACTAACATATAAACAGATAAACTTAACGTGGTCGAAGTTTTAATTTTCTCTATATAAGGTCTCTAATCTCTATATCAGACAGTTTAGTGACGAAAATGCATTTATGAAATCATTTTTAGAATTGAAAAATAATATTATACATTTTTTTTTCAACTCAAAAATATATTCTGTAAATGAGGCATTCGTGTAATTCCTCCCAAACGACGGAAAAATTAAAGAATTAGGCGGCATCATTCTCATAATACTGATTAACAGAGTCGCGGCAATTTCTTTTAAAATCCGAAACATATTTGTTATAAATTATAATATTATATTATTGTGGTTATTTTTATACATACATCGACACATGGTGTATTCTTGTGTATACATTTATTATAAGTCGTAGGTATTTGTGATATTTGATTTTCTGAGTGTAACTATAGAAAATATAATAAAGAAGTTCATTTTGCCCAGCATCTGCTATACTTTTGCGAACAATCGGCAATCAACTTATTCTGGAAACTATTATCATTGGAAAACTTAAAAGTATGATACAGTATGAAAATAGTTTTTAAAAAAAGCAATCCTCAATCCTCACTACATACCTACTTTGTAACTTACAACTTATAAAAGAATACTCTTATCAAAAAATCACACGGCTCACGAATATTGGAGTATTCGACTATTATTAAATTCGTTTAAATTAAATAGTTAATGAAAAAGTCGGGGAAAAAAATTAAATTAGAATGCTGCATAGATTGTGGTACCTACTAATAATATTTAACAGCGACTATATAAGGTAAAACATGACCGTCAGATTCATAATAGCAAAATTATAAATGCCATACAATTTGGAGCTTCAAACAACCAATTTGATATTGCAAAAAAACAAAACAAGTTCAAATATTATATTCTTTAAGTAATTTAGGGGTTTCTTTTCAACACGTCTTTTTGTTCGGCTAATTCGATTTATTATATTTCATTGAATATATTAGAAATAATAACTATTAACATGTGTAGGTCACACATTTTTGTAAAATAATAATTATTCATTTAAAATACAATTTTAATTAGGCAATAATTTCATGTCCATTAAACATTGAAACTTTTTTTTCCAGTAATGTAGATTATACACTTTTTCTTTAATTTAAATATTAAATAGATTTTATATTTATAGTATATTTTCTTTACAATATATATCTGTTTCTCTATGATCATGAGAATTTTATTGATATAAGGATTTTCAGTTTTGTTTTTTTTATCTCTATCTTGACTTTTTTAAATTTAACTTTTCGCTATACTCAATACAATACAACACTACTTAAATTAATATTTTATTATTTATAAAATATTATTTTTAGAAAGACCTCAAATATGGTATAAAACAGAGGTGACATCCTTTTGGGAAGACTGGACCACATTAAGCGAGTAGAAGTTGTCGTGGGCTACATACATTTTTATAATAGATACATTTGATTTATAAATTACAATAGCGAATACGGATGCATTTTTACAATAATACATTTTATTTATAATTACAAAAGGTAAAAATACATTGATTTATAATTAAAAGAATAAAAAATTTTAAGTAACAAAAATACTAATGAGAAATTTGAAATTGTTTTTATTGAGAAAGTATAATTGAATCAATATCCGCGGTTCGATTGAAGTTGTGCAGGTAACCCTCAAATAACTTTCAGGGTGCTTGTCTGAAATAGTGGACAAATTCTTACTGAATTCTTACTGAAACTTGGTGTTTTTCATTCTTAAAAAAAAATGTTCCAAATATAGGTATCTACTACCGAAAAACGACGACATGAATAATGCGTGATTGTGGAGGACAGGATATGTTTCTTTGGGTAGATATAATTTATAAAAAACGAATAAAGAGGACTGATTAAATTTTTCTTTGAGTTGAATATCCGACTATAAATATATTCCATTTGATATTTGGTTTCCACAACAGTAATATTAACCGAAAATGATGTTGCGAAAACAGCAAAAGTTAATAGGTGCCTTGATTGTATTTTTAATATGTTTTTAATTTTGCATTTTTAGTACAATTTTTTCTCATAATATATATAAGTAATTGATGGTTTCGAAATTGACGTGGGGGTCGAATTAAAATCTACCACGAGCCGCGGGATGGACACCCTTGATTTAAGAGGATGTCACCTAAAAATGTTCAATAAAAAACCAGCATTAACATTTTTCATTTTTATCATCTTACAAACATTTTAGAAATACAAAATAAAAAAAAAATTATAGCCAACAACATTATCTAGTGTAACATTTTTTCAATATATTGATTTTTTTAAAGATTTATTTATGTTAGAATATTCAGTTACATAGATAAAATTAAAAATAAATAACATATATGAGGCATAATGCCATAATGGGACGATACATGTGGGGTAAAAAAGGACAATTACATTAGGTATACACTATATATACCTATTATAATATAATAGTATATATTATAAAAATTAAAATACTCAAATTGGAATATTTTATAACTAAATTACAGTATTACATTTTAAAATATGTACCTAACAATTTTGTAATTATCATTATTACCTAATATATTGATTGTATCAAAATACTAACTCAATCTAATATTAAGTAGGTACCTACCTACCTATTATTTATTATAATATTACTAAACTATAAGTGACTAAAAAAAACCTCATATAATTTTTAATTAGATATACTAAAATTTATGTAAATTAAAATATTGCTTCTTTAACTATTATTTCTGGACTTAAAATTTAATCAAAAATCTCAATTATTCGAGTCTTTTGTTTTTATTCTGTTCTAAATATGACTAGGCATACAAACAAGATATAATGATTTTTTTTTTTTTTAAAACTACCGCGATGTAAAACACATTCTTTCCATTTTTTGTATACTACGTATATTTCAAAATACTGTTACTAAGATTTAATGTATATTAATAATTACTATTATTATAGTTTTTAATTTGAATGACAAGTCTGCATTCTGCAGATTTCTGGTTCATCCAAGGTTGAATATAGGTACCTACCTACTCGGCGATCTAATAAATCAAACGAAATAATATTATAATATACATGAATCGATCCATATATTTCAACAAGATAACGATTATTATAGACTATTATACTATACATATTACATTAGTATCTACAATTATAATATTTTATCACTGCAAGAATTTTCAATTTATTAATCATTAGTATCTATCACTAAGATCCTAGCAATCCTGGCAGTAGATACCTATTTAAGATTAAGTATTCTGTAATCTGTACTATTATTCTCATTACTGTTAAATTAAACATTATTATAATTAGTTACTTAAGTAGTATTAGAAGATTAAATAGGTGTGCATTTGATATATTTGTGTAAATTAATGCGCGACATAAATCAAATTTTTAACTAGTTTCAAACTTTAAAAGTTAAAAGTTGTTCTCAAATAAAAAATCACGATTAACTAAGTTAAGACTTAGATGCGTTTAAATATTCTTAGAAAACATTTACTAACTAAATTCAGTTAGGTACATATTTTTTTTAAAACATTTTAGCTGCTCCTACTGTATATAATGGTCATCAAATTACCAAATAAGTAAGTTCTATAGTTTTGAACGCATTATAAATACCAAAAAACTTTATAAACAAAAATAGTATTACGAAACTATTGGAGCAGAAAATCTAGATTATAGACAATTTATTATACGAATGTATGGCATATCTATATATGTGTTGTAGGGGATTCCGGGGCAAGACAAGACATCTAAAATTTAACTATTTGTAAAATGTTCAATTTTTACTAAAATTCTAAATCGACATATCACATAAAATATTATATAAGTTTGGAGTTCTTAAATTTTAAAAAATTTCAATTTGAAAGACATAGATTGCCAAATTGTAATAAAAAATATAATCTAAAAAAATAAATGCCATATGTTCCATCTTACACACACTATGGGGTAAAATAAGAGCTAAATTCATAACCGTCTACAACTCGATAGGTACCTATTTTAAATTTCAATATTGATTTAATATAATAATAATAATAATAATAATAATATCCATACTTTGGTAATTAATTAATAATATTGTAGCTTAAAAATATAATATATAGTATATATTTTAAAAAAATCACTTTTAAAGTAGGTACCTACCTATTATCTATTGAATGATATTTTGATACAATCAATATATTAATAATGATAATAACAAAATAATAATAATAACAAATAATGATAGCAACATTTTTACATATTTTAAAATTTATAATAGGTACCTAGTCATAAAATATAATATTAGAGTATTTTAATTTTTATGATTTATACCTACTATAATAATATAATATAATATAGTGTACACCCAATGGGTAATATAACTGTCCCTTTTCACCCCACATGTATTGTCCCATTATGCCTATCATATATTATGTTATTTATTTTTAAAGCTGTATAATTGAATATTTTATCAATTTGTAAAATTATCAGCTATATATGGAGGTCAATAAAGATATTGGTATCTATATTATTCATTGAAAAAAAAAAAAAAAAAAAAAAGACTAAAAATTGTGTTGAAAATTATTCGTTCTTATTCACAGATGGATGGACTTGGTTTTTAAATGTGATTAGAATTCTCTCGGAACTGTTTGACAATAATTTCTCGTTGTAAAAATGATCTAATTTATCTTCATACAATAATATTCTAATAACGTTTTATTTATGTTGTAAATCAAACTTAAACCATTAAACTAGGTATGTACAAGCGTATAACCGCATCCGACATAAATACAGGTGGTGTACTTACTTACTTTTGAAAATGTATAATCCAATGAAATGATTTTGTTTTCGATCAATAACATGTATGTATTCATTTGGCGTGTGTCGGCCGCAGGAATGGACAGATTACTGCGATTCGTGTGATCAAGGAGTCGTGTACGTGTCTTTCGGTTCATTGCTAAATGGCGCGTCGTTCCCGGAACACTTTACGACGTCACTCGTACGAGCATTCGAAGCACTACCATACTGTGTGCTGTGGAAGTACGAAGGTGACATTAAGTCGGACCGCATCAAAACGTCCAAATGGATGCCGCAACAACAGATCCTGAGTAATTAGGGCCCTTCGGCCGTAAACGGGCCGTCCTTTAATTTCCTTTGATTTGATTTGAAAAAAAAAGTCGAAATTTATAAAATGGGGGGCTGGTGACACGGCAAAATGAGTTTTTCGGGTGTGGTAGGAAAAGGGGCGAGGAAATATTTTCGAAAATGGTCGTACAAATTCATACAAGTAGAGTACTAAATTTTGGTACATAAACTTTAGAAAAAACCTCATTATTTACGAAATGGGGGGGCCAAAAAACTATTATGAACGTAGCACCCCTTTAGTTTTTTTACTATAGCGTCAAAAATAATGTACAAATTCTGAAAATAGTCATACAAAATTCATACAAATAATAGGTATTGATGTTTTTGTGAAAAAAAAAGTAGAAATTTATAAAATGGGGGGGGGGGGCTGACAACACGGCAAAATGAGTTTTTCGGGTGTGGTAGGAAAAGGGGCGGGGAAATATTTTCGAAAATGGTCGTATAAATTCATACAAATAGAGTACTAAATTTTGGTACATAAATTTTAGAGAAAACATCATTATTTACGAAATGGGGGCTGGAGACATATGTCCCTGGCCCCCCCCCCTTCAGTTTTTTCGTTATTGCGGCTAAGATAATGCCGTACAAATTCTGAAAATTATCATACAAATTCATACAAATAACGTACCTACTAAATATTTGCATAAAAATTATAATGAATTTCCTAATTGGGGGGGGGGGGGCGGGCGACACGTACGTTATATTATTATTTATATTTAATATTATTATTATTATTATAACGCATATTGTGTGTTCAAAGGTCACAGAAACGTCAAGGCATTCATAACGCACGGAGGACTGATGGGCGTCATGGAGGCTGTGCACTTCGGAGTGCCGATGATTGGCTTACCGGTGTTTGGCGATCAACAGTCGAACGTGGCCAACTGTATCGACAAGGGCATAGCCATCGGATTGGATCACCGACAGGTGACCGAACAAAAGTTGATCAAAAGCATACAGGCCATCGTCATGGACAGCAAGTAAGCGTGTTACACAAAATGCAGTAGGTAGTTGACAAAAAGGTCATTATGGTATAAACGAACGTTTAAAGTCCTACTCCTGCAGCAAGTCATATTATTATAATTTATTCCAATGAATACGTATAATAAAATATAGGTATATTATTATACCTATACCTGACGTTCGCATCAGTGTAATAATAATATATTATTTATCGATAATTATTAATTCGTTTGTAAAATGAAACTAATAACCTAATAAGTCACTTGATTTGTGGTAGAAACCAGTTTGAAATATCTCAAATCATTAAGTATTAACTACGGTGTATTTCAGACACATAATTTAGTTTAGTATTGTTGTAAACAATGTTTAATATATAACGTAATACTATATGTACTCAAATACGTATGTATGTATGTATGTATGTATGTATGTATGTATCATGGTAAATACTACGGTAATGATATGTAAGCTTGATGAATTTACTGACTAAATGGACTAAATAATGTATGTTACCAATGTTTTTTTTTTTTTTTTACTCAGTAAATTTGTTTTGTCGCGATTAATTAGCGTGACCCCTAATTTTTTTGATGTTTTTACGAGTATAGGTTACCTATTAAGTAAGTAATAACTTTTATTTAGATACTATATAGGTACTTATAGGTTAAATTTTAGAACTAAATATAAAAATTTTAAATAAATACCGTTATACTCGTGACAACAATTTCCATAAAATATTATATTATCCGTATTAACAATATTTCAACATGGCATATTTTAAGGGGTTCTATATAGGCAATTTTTAGAACAATTTAAGAAAAATTAAAATCCAAGAATCGAAAATTGCTTACATGCATTTTAAAAATGAATAATAATTGGTTACATTACTATATAATTTTTTACTGTAGATGTTTTTATATAAATTTATAAAATTTTATTGAAAATATTACATTTGCATTTCTCATTTATAACAACTTAAAAATATCGCAGAAATATGAAACAAAAAATAAATGATTTAGAACAATATTATCTAACACCCTACGTAACCGTTATGTAATATGTGCATCTAAACACGTTTTATAAGTAATTAAAAACCAAAATTTTTTTAACTTTTTAAACAAATATAACTATTAAAAAAAAATTCAATATCAACAAAAGGTTACTTAGGACACTAGATAATGTTGTTATCTATGATTTATTTTTTGGTTCATCTTTCTACGATATTTTAGTTGTTAAATATGAGAAATGCTAACATGAGTTTTTCATTGGAAATTGTTTACGCCGACATCCTCTTAATTGTACATTAATTATATTATCCATGTGTACTTTCATATAATTGATAAATAATTTAAGGTATCAGTTAAAGGCATCAGAATTATCAGCCAGATTCAAGGACAGGCCAATGAGTGCACTGGAGACGGCTGTGTTTTGGTCGGAGTATGTAATCAGACATGGAAATGCGACCAATACTGCATCTCCGGCGGTAGATTTAGATTATTACCAATATTGTTTGCTAGACATTTTCGGAGTCGTAATCTCCACTTTATTATTTTTATTTTACTTAACATACCGAATGAAAAATCTATTACGTTAAAATTAAATTACATCACAATAGTTGTAAATTGTAATATCATAAATGTTATCCCCAAAACAACAAATGTATGTATACATGATAACAAATAGATGAATAACATTTATTACAGATATATGAATATAATTTTTTTAAATATTAAAACCCATTTACAAAAAATAAACTCTATCCAAAATTATGTCAATATTTATAAATAAATAATTGTCAAGTAATATATAATATTTAGTACCTTTAAAATTGTTTATAACTACAGATAATGAATAATGAATAATATGATTGAATATATTAAAATGACACATACAACGTGATGAAAATTATTATTTAAGCGACGATTTCTTTTTTCATCATCCATTCTTCGATTTCCTCGACACTGTAAAACCAACAAATAATATTACATATAAAAATAATAAGATCACATAACATTTTGATTAAACGTAATCAAACTGTATACGTACGTTCTTGGTACTGGAGTATAGTTTTCAATTCCGCATTCCGTGACAAAAATGTTGTCTTCAATGCGCACGCCTCCAAACTTCCAAAATCGAGTCAGTACTTCTTTATTTAAGAATATAGACAATTTTGGATCATCAAGAGCTTTGTTCAATAACTGAAATTAAATGAGTTTTTTAAATTCCACTCATATATATTATACGCCGCCATCAGTCATCGTCACAAGTTATTATAGTAGTTGTTTTCATTTTAAAATTATGTATAGACGTAAAAATAATCATAGGCATAACTTGAGACTTTTTTTTAGGGTTAGAAAAATTAATTTTTTTTCCTTAACTTCTCTCCAAAAAAAATTTTACTATATCAACGTAAAATTATATCTATTAGTTTTGTATTATCTTTATAATCATAATCAGAGAGCTAAATGATAATATATTATGATATTAATATGCACTAATACTAATAAACCTTAAAATATTCTCTTTATATTCTTTATAAAACAAGCTAAATCAAGGCCATTTAAGTAAAATGTTCTTCAAAAATTTATAAACCACTTTGAAAACAGAAAATAAACAATAAAACAAGTCGTCAAGATACACAAATAGTGGGAGTTGATTCATAGTTCCTTCACCGATAGTATATTATTAATTTTAATTATTGCTTATTCGAGTTATTTATTATAAATTAATTTAATTATTACATTTAAAAGACGATTCTGAGGGAAGCTTGGTATATTATAATAATAAAAATAAGTTAATTATGACAACTTAATTTTGTTATTTCCCTTATATTTATAAAATATTTCTGTTAAACAAGGTAGTTTTTCCTTACATTTAAATAAGTAATTATTATAGGAAAAATCGAAAAATAATCTCTTCAAAGTACCGACTAGAATAAATTTGCTGTCAAAAACTTTTTTTATTCCAAAATACCTCAATACGACTCCTTCAACCCAAAAAACTATTTACAAACATAAAAAAATACATTTTAAAATCTAAAAAAATTTTTTCTTCGCCCAATCTAAAAGATCCTTCGCATACATTTTACCCAAAAATTGAGAAATATGCATAAAATATGCCATAAATACCAAAATATTCTCTAATCTCTAAAATATAAAAATCCGCTCTCTAATCATAATATAACATGTTATATTGTTATATAATCTATAACATATTATCTTGAAATTCTATACAAACATTAAATGTGTGTATAGCAAATATACAAGTAAACGGTTTTAAAATTAGAAGGTAGGTATACAAAATAAGCAAATTAAAAAACTGCATAGGTTTTATAAAAAGAACTTGGTAAAAATAAATAAAATTTTTAACTTATAAGAATTACGAAACACATTAGTAAATTATAGATTCTGAGCGGAGAGACGAATCTCTTTATTTTACAATGATGTAAGTAGAGGAAATAATAAGTAGCTATAGGCGTTTCATACAACAATCCCCATAGATTCAATATCAGATTAATACTAAAAAACACAAATGGTATCAAAACAATAAAAAACATTTTAATTAATTTTTAAAATATCAAGGGGGGGGGCATGGCCCTTCCAAATTTTACCAGAAGGTGCGGCTGGCCCTTTCGCTCCCCCCCCCCACATTCCAGTACACGTCTATGGAAATAACTGTACAAAACTATTACCGGTTCAATAAAGTAACATCCAGGTTCGATAGTGAGCGCCATACCGACTTCTAAGATCCTAGCTGTTCTCAGAGCTTTAAGGCCGGGTTTTTCAGGTCTCTGCTGGTGTCCTTCTAAGTAACCACCAACATCGTGTACGTCAATTCCGAGAAGATGGCCCAATCCGTGCGGTTGAAATATTGCCGCAAGACCAGCTTCATACATCTCGTCTACATCACCTTGTAGTAAATTTATTTTTTGTAGTTCTTTTAGCATTACTTTATTGGCCAGTATGTGCATGTCCACCCAGGAAACACCTACACAATTTATTTTATATTATGAAACAAGCGGATATCGTGTACAAACTACATAACGGAATATTCCAGAACAATTATTATTATTTCATTTAAAAAAAAATTAACGATTTATTTTTATTCCTGACCTTATTATAAATGTAATGTTAACATTATCAATGTTTTAATACTTAGGTATACGTTTATACGTAATTGAAAATATTACATTTATACAGAAGAAAAATTAAACGATATAAATTATATTACAAAAACTAAAAATGATTTTTTCATTGAACATAGTATATTACTTTTATAATATGTAAGATCAGTGGCGGCTTTAGGGGTGGGGGCTCAAGAGGCTATGCCCCCTCCAAATCCCTAAAAAAATATATAATTTATTGTATAATATACATTAATTTTACAATTAGAACACTAAAGTATATAGTGGTTATCTATGGCATCTAATGAGCAAAAAATAATAATAATAGGTCATCAACTCAATTTTACTGCCACTGTATAAGATAAATATTTTAAACCAACATATTATATAAACTGACTTGTAACTAATAATCATCCATTAAGTATCTCAATAGGTTACCTAAATTGTTCAATCTAAAACCACGAGAACAACACAAGAATATAAGGTACAATATTTTATGAATTTTATGATCAATTTATAGAGTTTAAATAAATCATAATATATTACCTATTGGCTATTAGGTACCAAAACCCAAATTTAAAGAAAGGAATAATTTCCTATAAGCATCTCATAACTTTATGGTAAAATATTATCTATTACAGCATATTCAGTTTTGATTCATTCAATTATAGCTATAGCTGTACCTCACTTCTTTGTTTGTAGACGATATTTTACAACAAGTCTATTGCTCTAAATGAAATTATCTTTCTATATTTAAACAAAACATCATATTTTATGTTCTGAGAATCGTGATTTACTGAATTTACTGTATTGACAAAATAATATAAAATACAAATACATGCGTAACACGACCTCTTTGTAATCAATTATTAATGTGTTAAATTCAAAATATGGTAAAATTCAAAAATATTCTTCGTGTTAATATTTTTGATTCAATATGAATGTACCTATACATGTGTATTCCGTAGTATATACATGTGTGTATACTTACATACAATCAATGAAATATGCGAATAGGTATTAACGTATATTGTTAAATGTGAAAAGTTGACCCTCCCTCTACTTCCGCTAAAATTCGTAGTTTGTTATGTAAATATGCCTCATATTATTACAAAAAGTAAAATAGTAATTGATTAAATGACCTTTGTGTGTCATTGAATACGTGTATATTTCTAATTGGTAATTGTTTATACATTCTAAGAAAATCAATAGTTCTAAATAAAATGAAATATATATATAAAATTAAAAATGGTGCACAAGTAATATATCAGTTTTTAATACTATCATATATCATATATCGGTGCAAATCTATTTTAGATTCTGAGCATATATTATAGCAAGGAATGTATTGTGTATCATTGCTGTATACAATAACATGTTATTATCTTAGATAATGCATTATCTATATGGTTATTATTTTATTAAGTATATTATGTATCAATTTATGTAAACACTTTTTTCGAGTAGGAGTAAAGTTAAAGTAAGAGTTTTCGAGTCATTTTTTATAACAAATTTGTTTTATAGTTAATACATTACAGAGGTCATTTTTTGATTTTCTGAGTATATGCGTAACGAAAAAATACAACTACGAAATACATTGAAAAAAGCGATCCAGATACAGATGGTGGAAGTTTGTCCATTATCCTTTCGATCCTATACACAGTATAGTGTATTATTACTATTTTAGATTTTAATAGATCATTTTCTAAAAATTCTAAAAACAATTCTGAGCGAAGTTCTATATAATAATATTTAATATTATTAAAATAACACCTTTGATATTTAAATAGCCAATTAAAAAAAAATCAGTTAGGTACCATAACAACTATTTATTTATTATTTTCTCTTTTGTAATCATTTTTCATTATAATTTGTAGTATTCTTTTACGCTTGGAAAAACTACTAGAAAAATCAAAATATTATATCTCTAAAGTACCAACTAGAATCAATTTTCCATCAAAAACATCATTACCTCGAAACTTGTATTGGACATCTTTTACCCAAAAAGTGCATATATAAAATAAAATTAAAATTAAAAAAACAAATCATTGTAATACAATAGCTTCCACACTTTGCTTAGAATCTCATAACAAATAAACATGTCATAGTTACCGGATTATATATATATATATATATGCATGTATACACGTTTTTGGGTAAAAGAAATTTAGTAGTAGTTTTTGTGTAGGTATAGCATTTTTGATAGGTAGCAAATTCGTTCTAGTTGGTACTTTATAGAGATCATTTTTCGATTTTTCCAGTCAATTTCTTAAGCATAAAGATAAACTACCGAAAATGACCGGAAATTGTTATAAATTGGAAAATTATAAAGCCAGAAATAGTAACACTAATTATTATTTACTACAGTACTGTATATTAATGCGGTAAAAATATCAAAACATGTTGACCCTTTTCAGTGATTTTTATAAAACTTTGAAATTTGATTGTTTTTTTTTTATACGTGTACACATACACTTTTTGGGTAGAAAAAGTTGAGTAGGATTTTCGGGTGGAAATCTTTCGAATGCGAAATGTATTGTGGTTGGAATTTAATAAAGTTAAATTTTCGATTTGTTCTGTATTTTTTTAAGTGAAAAGCCATTAATTATAATATAGTAAAGGAAACTATAACATAATAAATCGGAAAATAATACTACACCGAGCTTTGCTCAAAACCGAATGAAATGATTTATCATATTGGTTTCAAATTCACCACTTGCAGTTATTCTATCCGACAAGCTAAATGCTTCCATCTTATTATTATTTTAGGTTTAAGAATAATTTGAGAATTCATCCCATTATTATTTATTATTTATTTGTACTATTTATTTTGTGCATCCCTGCAACAGATTATATCATAGTTTATGCATTATGTCATACACCTACTTCTACCATACACGGTAGTGGCTTCTACCTGGTTTTACTGCGTTCATCACTGCATGACTAGCTGCCAGTACGGCGTTATAAATCGCTCGTTGGTCATCTGTGAACTTTCCATTGGCCGGAAACGAAACGGTCACGTCGGCTGTGTAGCCACTGTACGATGCTCCCATATCGAATAAACTGAAAATGACAAACACAGAATCATCAAACTGATCATTTATCATTAAAAGTATTTTCAACAAATTTTAGATTAGTTTTTTATTTTATCATTTAGTCAGACCATGACAAATACCTCCAATCGTACAACAAATTCCTATAACTTCAACTAATCCTAAACACTCATCATAAAAAATGGTTTAATATTTGTTTTTCGCCATTCTAGGATATCGATGGCTTAAAACGCAAAAATATGTACAAAATTGACTAAATACAATATTGACTGTAAGTAAAAAATAACAGACTTTACAGGAAAGCCGTTTCCTATTTTTCGAATCGCTCTAGTTTTTGTTTATATTAACTGTTATAAAAATTTTAAACTGATTATGATTTCAAATTTACTTTTAAATAATAATTTATCATGTTGAGCAGAATAAAACTGTATAAATATGTTTAAATAATATTTTACTGAAAATATAACTGACTTTATAAATTGCAAACATTAGTATTTATTTTATCTCAGTGTGAACATAAAACAGTAATTATGGACATAATCATGAAATTACTATTATAATGGAGTCTAAAAGTGTACTTTTCGGTTTTGTCAAATATTGTATATTCGGACATGTTTTATTTATCCGAAAAATTTTTTAGGTATATTTTCAAACCTAAATATTTCTATTTACATTTGCAGAATGTCATAATTTTTTGGGTCTTATCGTATTTGGGTATTCGAAAATGTGTTCAACCCATAAATGCTATATATTACCACATATATTATTTTACAAATAAAACAGATGTAATGGTAAAAAGTTAATTTCATATTGTTTTTATTAATGGACCTATTATAGAATACAAATATATTTTTATTTTAGCTTAAATGTTAAAATGTACGTATTAAAAATGCTATTGAGATGGTGCAAAAAAATCAATTTTGAAAAATATCATTACCTATAACGTATGCATTGTACTATACACGATTTAAACATCAAGATATAATGATTATATTTATGGACAACACTGTGTACTGGTCATGACTCTTTAATATTCATGATAAAGCTATTCATTTTAAGTTAAATTATGTTTATAAATAAATCTTGCGGAAGTTTATGTGATTCGTAATGCCTGTATTTCAAATTTACAAACATTATATTTTACATAAAAAATTAGATACTACAAATTAGGTAGGTACTGCATTTTTGTCAATAACATAAGACCATTATTTATAAACAATACCTATTGAAAATTTAAAAATGTTTGTATATATACTGCATATTAATATATTAGAAAATATTATATCCAATATGTCTATACTTATATCAGTACTTATTTTAAGGAATTTCCACTAGGCGACAATAATTACAAAAAAACTAGAAAATTATCAACTTCACTTTTGTTTTTTTTAAATTTAAATTTTGAATTTTATATGTGATAGGGGATGCTTTTTGGGCTTATTTAATAGGGTCAACATTAATATAATTTTTATATAATTATGCCTCTGAGTACTAATAAAGACAATAATATATATATATTATACAATGTATATTTTATATCGTATTATATTAAAATACAAATTACACATTATATATTTAAAAGCATTTTTAACATTTTAACCTCTTTATTCACGTATTTGCAGATAAGTGATTTTATTAATAAAAAATACGAGTTCTACATCAAGGGGGATGAAAGTGACTATTTATTTAAAATACTATATGCAATTTATATACAGAGAGTAGGTATTTTTTTTTTTATTATTTAAACTAAAACGCTTAATGAAAGTAATTTTCAACGGGCCCCCTGTGAAATTATAATCGATTTTCTGAGCATTATTTAATTAGACAGAGTATAGACTATAGAGCATATTCAATACCTAATCAATTTATAAATGTTTTATGAAATTATAGTAGTAATATAAACTGCATAGCAGCCCTTGGTATAGAGCATATTGGTTCAAGCTATGTTTTAAATATCATATTTGGGCCCCTTAATAAATATCCACTGGCGTTTCCTATAATATTCGTTACTTCCTAATTTTCGTTTCTACAAATATTGACAACTAGCAAAATAAACATTATTCATTTCTCATGGTCATTATTTTCTGTATTGATCTAATATTATCCGTATATCAAAATTTACCGAAAGGAAATAAAAAAGTATTTTTATAAGACTGAAAGGAAATCATACTTGCGAAAAATAAAAATGACATTATTCTATAATTTATTACAATACCTATTATTTTCTTAGTAAATAAAGTACAAATTTCTAAATTAAAATTAAATTAAATCAAGACTAATGGCTAATACTTTTATAACATATTACGTAATAGTCGTACCTAATACATTTTTTAAGGACATGTTCAAATGTTTATTAGTTAAAAATCAATGTCAATTTGCCAGTTATTCAAAATATCATGTAGGTACTATTAATATTAAATGTTAATATTTTGGAATAAATAAAATTCTACTCGGCGTTCATTTATACAAGAATCCCCAACATAAGATTCGAATAGAGCGAAATATATACAAGATAGAATACAGACAGGACAGGATGAATAGGATTCTCAAATAATTCTTGGCGGAAACGAGAATCGAGCCTTTTTAAGTTTTGGTAGAAACGAGCGATATAATTTTCACCAGCGACCACCTCCCTATGTACCACTAAATATCACTCTATTGATTATAAATACATGATATTTAATCTATGCTTAGATCATATACTATGGATAGAGCCATACCTCGATAATTGAAGCTCACATCAGCGACGAGTCTCTAAAGTAGACTTATGTTGTAAACATGCACGATGCAATCTGTCACATATTTATCGAAATATATTTATATTGAAAATATACTTAAAATAAAATACGATTAACGATAGGTTTAAACTTTAATTCTTGTGTTTTCGACTGGATTTTCATGATTTTAATTTTTTTTTTTTTTACTATACCGCTTTAGGTTTCTAAATATAAGTCTATAGACACCTTATATCCCCGTTGTGTCCGTAGTTACTAGTACCGATTATTCGACCGATTACCGTGTTAACTATAAATGTTAATGTATTTACGAGTTAACAAAAAAAAAAAAAAAAACAATTAAAATTATCTCAAGACACAAGCGCACAATTGACTGCAAAATATATGATGTACCTATCTAAATATAATGTAACAATAGATATACACATGGGATAAAACCATAGGTTTTTATTATTTCTCTACGGATAAAATATTTAATGAACCGAAATCGGACCATTATAGTTAATTATTTATTTAAGGGCTGGCTAAATTTTATAGTCGATTAATGGACTATTAAATAATTTAATCGTTCACTAAAACGCTAATCATATATTAAACATTTAGTGAACATTTATACAATCCGGTGTATCTCTTAATAATATGTGTGTATCATTTGAATACGTCCGTGATATATGAAAAAAAAAAAGAGTAAAATCTACGTTTTTATTGATTAAATAAATATGCGACGTATTCTCGTCGTATTTCTCATCAAATTATTTACACGGACGAGATGGGCACCAATCAATACATATTATTATAATATGGTCTAAGAATTTATGTCGTGAATGAGTGCAATATTATTATCGCGAATGCATGTTCCGTACTTACCACATGTCACCGTCGAGGATCTTTTTTGAATTGGGTTCGGTGGCGTGACCATAATGAAGAACGGCGCCGTTCATTCCCGAACAACATATATTGTTATAGCCCACGTGCCTGCACCCGCCAACGTAATACGCATAATGCAGAAAGTTGGCTTCGCACTGGTATTCATACATACCTGGTTTGCATTTTGTCATGACCGACTTGTGAGCGTTACAAGTGACTTTCGTTGCGTATCTCATAACTTCTTTTTCATAATCCGTTTTGATAACACGACTGCAACAACAACAAAAATAATCAATAAATCACATAATATTAAATAATATTACTATAATGTTTAAAAATGTCAACCTATGATATGAACTGTACATATTCTATTTTAAGAGGATGCTATACACACCCATTATAGCGGTGTTAAAAATATACGTGCACGCTCTATATAGTCTAAAACTACAACTTATCTCTTAGAGTAACCGGAGAGTCAATATTCATACAAAATATGAATATTTACTATGCCGTAGCGTGGAGTTTTTTTAGTTAAACATTTTTATTTTATTTTAAAAATTCACGATTCACGATTCAATCACGGATTTTAGGCTTTCAAAAAAAATCATATTGAAAACAAATACCTTGAGAACACAATAACAAAATATAGTACTGACACATGATTATTTTTAAATTACTTTTAAAATATAATTAAATATTTTTAAATTGTTGGGTTTTCATTTTTCTTAAAATTTCATAAAAATTGCCTACACACAAAACTCCTCAAAATTGTTTCGTCCTTTTAAATAATATGTTTTTATAAACATTTACTACACGTTTTGATTTTTAATTTAAGACGCGGTGAAAGTGGAGAAGTACTACGCATATAATACATAGCCGTGCGCACGAGTGCAGCAGATATGGTATACATATATTTTTTTTGGCTCGATCTGACCCGGCCAATTTTGTTTTCGATTCAACCAAACCCGGATATCTTATCTACATTGGAGTATTTAACTATAACTAAGTATTCAAATACTTTTCTATGCGCTCGGGCTTTATATTGAAAAGCCCAATCCGGCATAATACCTAATTATTTTCAAAACTCGACCTAAAATTTTTTTGTCTACGTATGTAAGTCGGATTCGGATATTCAATTTGACTTGGTATCGATATATATTTTTAAAACTGATTTTTCTGAGAAAAACAATAAATTATGATATGAATAGACATTAGGGCAAAAGATCAAATTTGCATATTTGTTTTGCGCAACCGAAAAAAATACGAGTAAGATACAAATTGATATAGTATATATGTAAATACCAGGTGTATTATACTAGCCCTATATAGTATTATAGTAACACAAACTAAGTTTCTATACGAGGAGCAAATAAATTTTAAATACATAAATAATAATTTCTTACAATAAAACGATACTCAACGGAACTTCGGTGTATAAAATAATACATAATTAATATTGGTCGAAAAAATTGTAAAAGTTGTAACGTCTCGGAAATTTCATAGGCCCTTTCCGCGAGCGTTATGGGACGGACCCGTGTAGTACGGAAGGGTCGCCCACCACGAGCCAAGACCTTGCGGCCGGAGCACCGTGGATTTTTATATGTGAAAGGGATGAATTTTGAAAAGATAAAATGAATGAATAAGAACTGTGGTTTTTATTAAGGGGAATGATATATTTTATTGAAGTTATTTGTGGAGAAAAATTGTCTGGAGTAAAACTCCAACAGAATCGATAAAACAAAAATATATAAATCACAACGAATATAAAACACCAACTAGGTAACTCAAAATAACGGTAAGTAACAAAAGAGGAAAATATAGGTATGTACCGGCCAAGGCATTGTATATAAAAAATATAATTACCACGTGTCACACTGTTGCGTGACACCCGTCCTCTAGACCTCGCCGTCGATGGTTTACTCCATAGTGTGATCAATTGATACACTATGGAGGAAAAATATAGGTGACAAAAACAGAAAAAAAAAAAAAACAGTAAAACCGACTTATAAAAAGTTATAAAAAACGACGAAAGTCGGTCGTCAAGCCAAACTTCAGAGACGGCCGTGGACGGGTATTATTGGCCGGTACATAACTGGTTTCGTTTAGGACGATTTACGCGCGGTGCTTGCCGAGGGTAGGGAACATATAATATGCCCGTGGAGACGCGCATCGACAACGGTTTCGACCGCCCGAGATTATCCTGCAATGAGTACCTGCAATGGATACCTCCTGAAAATGAAAACTAGGGTACCCTATTTGTTGTGAACGTTACAAAGTAAATTTGTAAACAAATTTTAAAATTTCTAAAAATATTTTTTTCGGAATTGTGACAAAGTAACCCGTTTTTCAGTATTTTTTGGTTTTCTGGTCGAAAAGTTGTTTCTATAGATAAACAAATTGATTAACATCATTATAAAATAAAGTTTCTCGCTCCACTTAGACTCCAAAACTTTCCGTAGGTATATTTTGCATAAATATTGGTAAACATAGTAGGTAACATAGTAAAATGTAAAACAAACTTGAATTTCAACATACAATTCATAACAATAATGTTATTATAACGTTATCACATTTCGTTATAATAAATAACATAACATAAACATAACAATATATAATATAGTGTCCCACGAAGATCTGACAATTGCAATAACTTTTGTTCCGTTGTATATTTTTTAGTTTTTTTTTTTTTTCTAATAATTACTATAAC
The DNA here is from genome assembly GCA_025469235.1 of Pemphigus obesinymphae. Taxonomy (NCBI): domain Eukaryota; kingdom Metazoa; phylum Arthropoda; class Insecta; order Hemiptera; family Aphididae; genus Pemphigus; species Pemphigus obesinymphae. Next base: position 29,257 of record JAIPRL010001270.1, read on the forward strand.
TCAGCGCTACAATTTTTATATTATATATATATGTATATTATATTATATATTTTTTTTTTATAACTAAAAATTTAAAATTTAAATTTTTTATTGATTTTTTTTTTTTTAATCCAAGCTATTTTATAAACTTTATAAATATATTTTTTTAAATAAATTGTTGGTGTTTAAAATTATTAATTAGGTTACTCCGTTAATTTTTAAACAATTATTAAAGTTTGTTGAAATTCAAATTATATCTTGCTAATCAACATTACAGCATTTAAAGGAAGGATAATTACTTAAAAATTGATGATATAATTCAATTGATACAAATATTATAATACTAAGAATAATATTTTTTCTTAGAAAAATTTAATTTATGTTATTTAGTATGCCTATTGACTATTTATCATTAATAAAAATAATAATTATTTCAATTATTGAAATTTTAGTAAACTTCAAATAACTGTAGAAAATCGACGACTTAATATTAATAAAAATTTCTAACATTTCTTTTTTTTAATTTAAAAAATAGCTAACTTGTATAATAAAAAAAATGTTAACAAAAAATTTTAATTTTTTTATCTTAGTTGTATAAAAAATAAAATATAAAATATAAAAATTGTAATGCAGAGTTCTAGTAATTATTACAAAAAAATAAAACTTAAAAATATTGAACAGAACAAAAGTTATTGCATTTGTCAGATCTTCGTGAGACACCCTGTATAATGCCGAAATATATTAAGTCATATTATGTAAAAAGTAAAAAAAAATCAAGTTTTGTGGAATAATAATAAAAAACGTAAAATTATAAAAGAAAATAACCGTGGTATTAAATATTTACCGTGCATGAATGTACATAATATGTATGTATAATACACCAGTCTTGGGCAAATTATTGTTTTAAATAAAATTACAATTACTCGTTACATTTTTAAAATGTACTTAGTGACATTACAATATCGTTATCCAAATTTTTTATGTAATGAAATTACATTACTTTTAAAGTTAAAAAGTAATGCATTACTATTAAAATTACTTTTTAATTTTTTGTTGTCTTTTGTTTGACAATTTATGCACCGTATATATAGTATATAAATATATATAGTATCGCGATTGTGTCTATAACATACTATAACATACATATGTTACACACGTACTACTACTTAATTAATTATTTATTAACAAAAGGCTTACGCAGGGTTTTGTGTCAAATGCAGCGAATAGCATATCAGTCTTATAGATAAAATCTTGAATATTCTGATTTTTCTGAGAAAAATATATCAGAAAAATGTTTTAAAAACAAATATTAAGTGTTTATTTATAAAAAACTTTTTTATTTAATAATTTATTACATTAAGCGAATTAAAAAAAAATTCTAACACGCTAAAATCGAAATGTAGAACACAGAAATAAAATTATTTTATTATAACACTTTTAGTAAATACAACTATTTATATTACCTATGCATCTTTATTATAAAAGTAGTTTTCGAGTAACACGTTACAATTGTTAAAAGTATAATGACATTTACAGTTCGTTTTCGTCACATGCGTTAATGCAATAATGCGTTTACACTTAAAATTGAAATATAAATTAATTAAAATATGTTATTTTTAGATAAATTTCAGGTGCCATAACTTCTTTATTGTAATCATATATTTTTAGTATCATTATGAAGTTCAAAGTAATGCGTAGGATATCTTTGTATTTGAGGATGTAAAAACAGTGATGAAACTCTGAGAATATCATATGGATCATATGATAAATGAAAAAATGTATTTATTTTTTTTTTAAATGTATATTTTTGGTTATTAAAATTAGTTAATAAAATTTTGTTTTGCAAACTATTCATCACGTTATTTACATATGCCACTATCTAAATGGTCACATCAATGAATGCGAACCGGGAACCAATTATGACACTGAGTAGAATAATGAATACCAATTCGATATCAGCTAAAATAACTTTATATTAAACAAGTTGACGTCATTCAAATATTAACTAAATTACTTTCTCTATTATTATAAGTGTAGAGTAGATATAAATACAATATATATAATTTGCAATCATTAATTTATATTCCAATAAAATGCAACATATATTTTTTATTAATCAATAATTTAAATACAATACTATAACCATCATACGTGTACTTATGTATTTATTTAAAACCCACCACAGTAAAATTTATTCGATAGAATTATCAAAACATGAAACTTATCGTATCATGATTGTAAAACTATATTCGCCGTCGATCCAAACAGTTTTATTGTCAACGGTTTTTTGTCTATCACGCCACACTGCGTTTTTCTTACCGTTTAGTACGAATGGCTACTGTTTGCACAATAGTCGGGAGTACGAAAAATGAACGCTAATTTTCACGTGCCTAGCTGTGACTTTTCAAATAATATACAAATAAAAAGTTCGGACTGTAGTATATACCTAATTTCTAAAGTCAGCAGGGGAAATCATTTTGCAAAACAGGTCATTTTTCGTGCTTTGTGACGAAATAACATCGTGGTGTCTACAAACTATAATTTAATAAAACTTTAAACTTACTGCCATAGTCTATAGTTATTTTATAAATTATAATATTACAGAATATACCTAACAAAAAAATATTTATGTCTGAAAAAAATACTACTATAAAATATTATTATTATTATTATTATTTTGGATTTAAATGTAAATATAAATCATTGTATTCGAAAATCAATTCTGTATATCAATATTGATTCAATGACTCCAAAATATCTTATTGCCTATTAGGAATAATGAAAAACAGATTTTCTTAAAGTATTTTAATACAAGATACTCGATACTTACATTTTAAGTATTTAAATACTAGATACTTGATACTCGACATTAAAATTAATTTTAACAATTGTATTCATTTCACTATAGTATGTCTATATTCCACAGTCTATTATTATATTTATAATATAATAATTTATATAATACATTGAAAGGAAAAGCTATTTAAATCATAAATAGTTAAACAGTGAAACATACAAATTATTAGTAGCCAGTAGGTAACATAATAACACAACTTTATTAATAATAAGTTATTTGCCCATGATTCTGAGTTGGTATTGGATTAATGGTTACTATTCAATAATATACATTATACATAGCAATTTTTAATTATTAGAGAAAAATAAATTCTTATAAGTTTAACAAATATAATTTAACAATATTGCTATATCATTAATGTTGAATATGAATATGTCGAACACTGTCGAAACTACAGTGTTCGACCAAACAGTCGTGAACAATTGAGCATTCTAGAACGACCCGTAATTATTTCAGCTAAGAATATTTATGTATAATTAATAAAACTTTTAAGTAAACAAATAAAGTCTAAATTAAATAATTCTATATAAAATTTAATTGTTTTTTTTTTTTTATCAAACGGTGCGAACCTACTAAAAACCCGTACTCTCCAACTAGCATACCATAACCATACCATGACCAAGAGAACATACCTAACAATTATATTGATAGGTATATGACAGTCACGTGGACGGCGGAGTAGATACTAAAATAGTATCGCGATACAAGATACAATTGTATCTAAGATACGTATTTAAGATACTTGTATCGAAGATACTGCCCAACCCTGGATATAATCACTTACACGACGTCGATGATATTGGTAAAAAGTATTAGGGTGTTGATTGTTTTTCATAACATCGAACTTTCATAAACATTTGGAAATGATTGGAAACCTGTTTACCCACACTTTCGATCTTCTTCTCTGGAAATTATAACAATAGGGCATTGTACACCAAGAATTAAAATATCATAACAAAAATTCTTTAATATACCTATTATGTATTTAATTAATTAATTTGTATTTTAAACGCAAGACTTCAAGAGTCTAACAGTTTGGTCTCATTCTTGGTAATGTATAAATGTTTTACTTTTAGTCTAACTAGTAACCACGAATTAAGATTATATAGACTGGGGACGATATGGCAAGTGGGTGGTAGTGGTGCGGTCAGGTTTTGAAACGGGGTTTTCTAAGTCTCGAGGATTTTGCGGGCTAGAGCGTTCCTAGTATATTTTTTCAGTACTAAACTAACCAAATCTTTCACGGATATTTTTCGGTTAAATACTTGAATCGTTCACGGGCCACTCATTAAGGCTGTTGTAGATAGCGCTTCGGCTTGTAAAAGCCCCCATCACGAAAATCTCATATTAAAATGTGACCACAAATATTGGTCCCGTTGCTAGTCCATATAATCTTAGTTCGTGCTAGTAACACAGATTAAAAGAATCAGAATGATCATTGATAAGAATTTACAAGAGCACACGATTTAAGATAATATGGTTGCCCAACCATCAGTCATAATGTGACCAACGAAGTTAATCTATAATCTAACATATGATTTACGTAAGGCCAGCGTTCCAAGCGGCTTAAATAATAACTTTCATTAT
>JAIPRL010001270.1:33779-89142 GCA_025469235.1 Pemphigus obesinymphae
TTGTTAGCGTTAACCGAGTCATCGAATACTACTGCAGGTGAAGCACTTTTTCAACAGTTAAAATCAGTGATGGAAAGGAATAATTTGGACTGAACCCTGTTGGCCAATCATATGATGGTGCGGCTAAAATTCGAGGAACATAATATAACGGATTGCAAGCTCGAATCCTGGCAACTAATCCTAAAGCTTTATACATCTGGTGTTATGCGCATAGATTAAATTTAATCACATTGTCGGCTGTTGGTTCATGTACAGAAGCGATTGATTTATTTGGAAATTTGGAAAATTATACACATTCATAAATTGTAGTAAGAAAAGAACAGAGGGGGTGGGCTTGTGGCCGCTGGGGTGGCTTGGGGCCGTTGTATTTTCATTTGGCCTGAGTACATTTTTAAAAGTTCGGCGCCACTGATCGATAGAATGTTCTATATGTAATTCTATAGCGGAAAGATCTAAATCTAAATTAAGAACATACAATTTACGATTTAATTATCGTGAACTATTCGTTGTCTACTATTTATCCATAGATTACATATTATTATATACTGTATAGTGTCCTTGATGTTTCTGTCACAGAGTATCGGGTGAACTGTCAAACGCGCGAAGTTTAAATAGTCGTTGAGTTTTCTGAAATTTTCCAATTTTCTGCGCAATTTTCTTAATATTTTTCTTACCGTAAGGACCTTTTACAAAGTACTAGAAAAGATTCGTATCCACTTATGTTCATAGGACAGTACTTATTTTTTGATCTATGTATACTGTCGCCCTTAATGATTGTGCCGAGTACTTATTTTATTATACTCAATATAATATGTACCTAAAAATTCTATATATACTTCTTTTAGGGAAAACTCACGTGCCAACTAATGCCTCAATTCCGGTGGATATTGCGGATCCACAATATCAACACACGGATTGTATTCATATAATCTGTGATATTAACACAGATTAATAAAACAGGTAATCAAATAAATAATACGTGATAACAGAGTGTAAATAATATTATTGTAACAATACATTTATTATGGTACAGTTTTTATTTCGTAATATAATATTATATAGTATAATTTTTTATAATTATTTATATAGTTAATTAATACCTGGAGGCTTCCACAACACTACACAGGCGCAAATATGACATAAATACACTTGTCAAAGTGTTAAACTATAGGTAGTCAAATTTATGACCAAAAATTCCCATTGTAAATGGTCATTGCAGTTTAACTTTTTAAAATTGTATTGATTAACTGAATACAATATTACCATTGCTTAAATATTTCAAGTTAAAATAGCAATCTTCTGTCTGCACTAAAAATAATTTATTATTTACAACAATTTTACGGAAGACAGTTTTCCTTCAAAATTGTATACAATATACATGCATAAAAAAAAAAATCGAATCAAATATCAAAATGTAAAAACCGGGTAGGAAATGTTTACAAGGTAGATATACACATTATATACACGATCGCCTGTGTAACAAGACCATAGAGTATAATATATACTCTATGATCTAAACACAGTGACATATATATATATATATATATATATATATATATATCATACTCTGTTATCACGTGTTATATATTTGATAATATTAATTATTATTGATAATATTGTGGCTCCGCAAGCGTAATTTTTTCTACCGGAATTGAGGCATTAGTTGGCACATGGAAAAACTCCATGGAGTAATAAATAATGACAACCAATACTATTTAATATTTTTCATAGAATAGTTATGACTTATGGCTTTACTTGACCAATTCAAGTCCTCACATTCATGAAAATTTTTTTTTATAAATTTACACACACATAAATAGTAAATCAGTATTCAAGATTCCTATGTTATACCCGTAATATATTTTTTCTATTTAAATAAAGAAATTATTTTATAGATGAAATCCTTTTTTTTTTTTTTAACACGGTTCACCGTTAATGAAAGTAAAACATTTAAATTACACATTCATTTCTATTAATGTATGTACAATGTAAATATTTAACGTTTTCAGTTTTTACCTTATATTTTAAATTTAATAAAAAAAAACATATCACAATTAAATTATTACATTTATTTTGTATATTGTAATAGATGTTATACCTGTATATTATTGTATATTGTATGTTATATTATGTAGGTAAAAAACTAAAATAAAAAGATAATAGGTAGTACTATTTTTATGTTTAACCAAATGATCATTTTTAAACTTTTTTTTGTTTTAAATTTATGGTCTTTATATACCGATTGTTTTGCGCAAAGATGTGGTAAGTGACATTTAACAAATTGTTCAGTAGAGGCATTTGAAAGTTCACATTGCAATATATAGGTTGGAGTCGTAAGAGTTTTTTCAGTTTTTTTTTATCTAGTTTTTACTATAATTATGTCATTTAATATTGTGCTTACAACTTGAAAATAAAATAAATATGCTTAGTATTACCTATACGAAAAATATACTTACTTACCACATTAATTGTTCATATTGTTTTTGGTATAATATGTACATTAATACATATAATACATATGTACAATATATAATATATATTATGTGATACCGATACCTACATTAAAATGTATGTTTTATCGACTGTTCTCGGTAATAGTTCGATGTATAATACTCGTATAATACCCGGTACCCGGTATACCCGACATGTATTTTGATACTTGGTACTTGGTAAGCCAAACGAAAATCTTTACGGGTACTCGGCTTATAAATTAACTTAAAACAATATATAATCTTCTAGTATTTTCTCAGAATTCAAAAAACGGGAAACCTGTTCCAAAATTAGTTGAGCAGTTTGAATCATTAATTAATAAATTATACCTACTTCTTTGTTGGTGTTTAGATGTTATTATTTAAGTCCTAAATAATTACTGTAGTTTCTTTACAAAAATTACAATTTACTTCTTAGTTTTTATTATTTTAATTAGAAATACCTAGCTAATATCAAGTACCCGGCCAGTAAAAATACCTGACCAAATACCCGATAACCGGTACAGTTAATCCAAAATTACCCGGTACCTGTTACCCCGATAAAATTTGCTACCCGCAACAGCTCTAGTATTTAGTAAGGTCAAATACCCCGAATGATTAAATTGGAGTTCAGGTTATTATTATGATAACATTCGGACTTTTATCCCCATTTTTTTTTTTTATCTCACATGATTTAACTATACTCGTTGATAAAAAAAAAAAAAAAAAAACCTGCTCTAAAATAACCGCTCCAGCCTCCAGGTATGCCTGAACTATTTTGTAGGTGGGTCCTACAGAATTTACCAAATTATTTTTCATACAATTTAATTAATTATCTTATCTTATCTTATCTTTTCTTTATTTGTTCATATTTTTATCGACAATCAATGTTTTACTGGTACCTATTCATACTCTCGCTGTAAGATATGCTTATATAATTTTAAATGATGTTGAAATTCATTCGAAATAAAACTGTAGTAAAACTGAGATTGTAATATTATTTAAATAGAATTAATACTTGTAACTTTATTAATCGTTTGCATGATTTAACACTAATAAGTCCAAATTATGTGTAATGAGATTTGTAGGTATATAACGCATATCGTGTGTTCGTAGTTTTAATCGTAAGTATAATCTCGACCCTTTATATATTTTTAAACGTTGTGGGCATTTTATTTGTTTATAATTTATGTTCATTGTGACGAGAGTTGTAATTCAATTTCAAACCCGCAAAACGATGACACGTTCGATTCGACATAATCCGATTTAGAGTGTGACCAACTAACGCAGTAACCACCTAATCGATTTCAAAGACACGAAACTTTTTTGTTAAAATTTAAAATACAATTATCGACTAGACTATTATTAGGGATCGCTTGCGTCCGACTGGATTGTTTCGAACGGAATCATTTTCAGCCCCTTAACCCCTTAACACCTACTCCCTATGCGGACCACTAATATAGGCTCATGGATATCGACTATATGCTTGGAACGATATAAATAAAGAAGGATAGACGAAAGGACTGAAATCCTTAATGTTCTATTATTTAAAACTTAAAACGTGGATTTTTTTTTTTCGTTTTCATTTTTGGGCGGTAGAAACGTCAAATAAATTGCATTTAACTATAATTATGCTATTATATACATTGTACAATATACATATAGTATAGTACAGTAGTTCATCGAATATTATTTTTTTAGTTATTTGTGACATACATTCAAGTTCCAATTTCGCTCTCTTTTGGCATCTTTCACCATCGCTGTATAGTGCAAACTAAAACCACATTCCAGCTTGCTATATGAAAGAAACCTTTTTAAGTACCTATGAATATTCCCAAATCATTATAAATTATAAAAAAAAACAATATATTATACAATATTTTAGTATTTTTCAAGCGATAGTTATTGATTATATAATATAATACTAATTATTTCTAGGCATGTAGCATAATAAAAAAAAAGTCTAGAAAACCATGGAAGATCAGAAATTTTTTGTACCTTTAGTATTTGAAATTTTCAATACATTTATTGCATTTTTATCTAGAAATAGATTCGGATCGTCATATACGAAAGTTATATTTTCTTTTCAAAATATTCCAAATATATTACAGATTTTGTTTTCCTAAAGTATTTTTAATGTTAGATGTACATGTATATTACAGTGCCAAAAATAAATGTTTCATAATTTATCTAAAAACAAACCATTTATTTGAAATTCCGGCTTGGGGTTGAAATGTTCAAGTTTTCTCAAGATCTAGTCTAATCTTATGAAAATAATACTTACTCAAGCGTTTTGGATCCAGTTGGAACAGGTTTTTACTATGTTTTACCATCACTAAATGTTAACTAAGGGGTAATTTATAGCGTTTAGGGACATTTTATCAATTGTCAGTTAAGAGAATTTAAACTCCGTTTAAAGTTAATCCTCGGTTAAACTAGAAATGTAATTTTATGATCTCCGGTTCAAATGTTAACTGACCTTTAACCACAGATTATGTTAACCGAGATATTTTGGTCAGTTAAACTTTAAACCTCGTTTAAATTCAATATTATCAAGTATATATAGTATATTTTTATCAATTTCATTAGGCAGGTAGGTGTAACTATATTATATTCTCGTACCTAAGTAGTTTTTTTATTAATATTGTTATTTAAAGTTAATAATAAATATCAAAGCAAGTATTTACTTTATTATTATCACGATTATCGGATTATATATAAATATTATTTATATAATTAATTCTAGATGAAAAAATTATTAGCAGTAGTATTGAATAACAAATATTATAACCAGGTTTCCCCTGGTGGAAAACCAGGGGTTCTCCGTATTTGAATGTTTATTACCGAATATATCATAACATTTTAAAACTGATTTTTTTCCAGTTTCCATATCACATTAATCTATTAATTTTGTCATTGTCAGCCGAATTTGTTTATTTTTATACGTATACGATAAACAACTATTGGTGTGGCTCGCCGCGCGGCCGAAACACACTGCGACTGGTTTGGGCTACACTTAAAGAAAAGCGCCGCCGCCGCCGTGCCAATTTTTCCGCCGACGACTGTACATTAGTATAAATTATTAACACGATTTAAGATAATATGGTTGCCCAACCATCAGTCATAATGTGACCAACGAAGTTAATCTATAATCTATAACATATGATTTACGTAAGGCCAGCGTTCCAAGCGGCTTAAATAATAACTTTCATTATCACAGTATATTTTTTTGGCATTATTATCATTATTATTTTGAACAACAAAACAATTTTAATTTTTAACTGCCGTTTTGACTTGTGCGTACCTATTACAAATTATTACAATAATTATTTTACAAATCACAAATTATAGTGATATGTTTTTGCTTGAAACATCATATGTAATATAGGTACAATATTAAACATAACATAAAATTTGATGGCTTTTTCTTGAAGATAATGTAATATAAAGAAAATCCAATGTGTATTCAAAGAACAGATTTATATATAATGTTCTAGATGTATTCGCAGAATAAATTAATACTTAGATAAAATAAATTTAACTTATTTTGTAGTATTTAATTTTATAACATATTATTTTAAATTACGGTTTGTGATAACGTTTGTGAATGGTGGGATGATTTGATAATAATATACGACCGTGATTCTGATCTATACCGTTACAAGCACTAGTAGTACGTAAATCAGTTGTTTCCGATTTTGGATTAACTTTGTTGCTGTAAAAACTAGAACATTATCATAGGCCGATGGGCAACCATATTATCTAAATCGTGCACGGGCAGCACAGGACGGCGGCAAAATCATTCGACATGTTTTCGGATGCGATTTTATCATTGTTTATACCACAGATTAATAGGTTCATACCATGATACTCTGAGCTATCAATGATAAGTAGCATAGAACCACGATTGTAAAGAACAAGTTAGTCATCAGGAAGATAACACGGGATCAGGTTTGGTTGCGCTTTTTTCACAATTTGTGTAGTGCTACCTAATGGTCATAAATCGAACTACACGTTCTGGCACGGTTGAAAATGTGATATGAATATTAAATAGGTACTCAATACGAACATTTTGAATAGATTTATGCATTGACAATTCATATTTTATATTATTTATATTTATATTTTTAATATTTATAAAATCCGAGTATTCAATAAAATGACAATAAGTGAGGTATTAAATATAAATATTATCTACATTTGTATTATATTCCATTTGCTTAAAATCATTACTCATTACCTACTTTGGAATATTATAGACGATAAAATATAATACTTCCGAAATAGATAGAGAAAATCAAACTGTCACGAATAAACTTAAAGATAAAATTAAAAAAGCGGAATTGTTATATTTTTGTTATATATTTCTGAGCATAATTTATTATTTAATGTTATTGATCATTTAAATAAAATAAGCCAAGCATTTCTCGATTCAAAAATTACAAACACTTTAAGTATTAGTCGTACTATTTATGTTAAAATTGCATTGAAATATGTTACACAAACACATAGTACGTAATATTATAAACTATATAATGCATATTACAACTTTTGAACTACCAGAACCAAACTCCCAAGTTCTTACTATCTGCTCTTGACTAAAGTTTTTTTCGTAAATTAACGTCCTCGGCTTAAAAACAAAATTGCACCAAGAAATTGCTTTTATCCATTTTTCTTTTAAAATTTCATTTTTGGGAAATTGGAAGAAAACTGATTTTTCATTGTAAGACGTAGGTACATTACATTACACAACACTTTGGAGACATATTGAAATGCAAGTTGTTACCAGAGATATAAAAACAAAAAAAATGTGGGTAACGCACAATGCCACAATATAAAAAGTAATATTTTTACTTTTTTTGGAAAAAAAAATTATTTTGGTAACTATCGTGCACGTGCGATGTTTTGACTTGTTAATCGTGATAACATTAAAAAATGTGAGTGCTAGTAGAACTTACTTAGTGGTAGTAAATCAAACTAATTATAAAGCCAGCAGCGCTTACGTAATGGTGATTACTAAAACTACCACCCATGCATCGAATTCTGATCCAGGCCGTATCATACAAAACAACTACCGACGACTAACCTGTTCTTTACAATCGTGCATAGAACAGTACTAATAGTGTTCATTATGGTATAAATAATGATAACATCGCATCCGAAAACATGGCAATTGATTTTGTGATATTGGCTTAGTGTTCACTAGAGATGGGCAAAATTTTTTGAACATCGATGTTTCCATGTACCAATACATCAAAATTTTAGACATTAATAGTGTTGATATATCGGATTTTCGAGGAAAACATCGATGTTTTTTCGATGTTTTAACATGAAAATATTTTCATAACATTAACAAGCAAAAAAAAGAAGTTCATCGCCCGTTTCATACGCCTCGGGAATCAAGTTTTCAACCTTTTTTTTCTTAATAATTCAATAATTTAGTGCCTGGCGCACCAATTCGTGGCCCATTAATCCATTAGCCCATCTTTATCATAAACTAATTAGTTGATAATTCAACCATAGTTCTACCACAGAACATATTATTATCTATGAGTTATACAGCCAATAGATACGTGTATGACAACTTTTGGTGGGAGACAAAATTGTAATACAAATACAAAAGTTTTAAAACATCGATCTATCGAACAAAAATGATATAAAAACAAATGTCTTTTGCCCACCTCTAGTGTCCACCCTAATACTTAGTAATAATAAAACCTTAATCTTGATCAAAGTTGATCAATTTCGCTCATTACCAAGAGCCTTGATAAATCTTAAAATGATACAACTCGCAATAAATGTAATGGTTTCAATAATAATCAGTGCATTCTAAATTAATATATATTTACAATAATTTTTTTCAATTAATTCAATAAGAACAACTTTAGTGATGCAATTTAATATTTATTATAATATATAATATTGTAGATTGACCATTGACAAATACAATATATCAAATAATCTTATATAGATACGAATATTGCATTGGAGATGAGTTTATAGCAGGAAAAATAACCACATGGTAGATACTTTTTTTATTGAAATAATATAAAACTAAAAATATATAGGTATCTAATACTGTATAGTCTGTAAGCAGTTTTGGGTAATAACGTAACGGAAGTTACTCATTACTGTAACGTAATTACTTTTTTAAGTAACGTTATGGTAACTTTGTTATTTATTTTTTGTAGTACCTAACATAAGAGTAACTAGATACTTTAGTTATTTATATGTAACTTTGTAGAAAACCGCATTTTTATAAATAAAAAATTTGTTCTAACAAATTCGTCTAAAACTGACGAATACCTAAGTGGCTATGTATTATATGAAAAACAGATATTTTAACGATTGTATAATTTTTAAATAGATGTATAATAATAGGACTTAGGAGTAGGCATGATATTATTATATGCCATAATATTTGACTAATATAGAATTAGAAATAAATGAAGATATTTTTCACATTCGTTTATGGTATTATTTTCATTTTTACATAAATAAAAATGATGAAAGTAACTTCATATTGTAATTAGTTACTTTTAACTTTTGAGTTAATAAAAAGTACCTACCTAATGTAACGATTTTACTTTTGTATTTTGGTAACAAAAATATAATCTAGTTACTTTTTATATTTTGTAACATAACTTAGTTACTTTTTAAAAGGAACTTACATAATACTGTCTGCAAGTTATATTTATATGACTAAAATAATGTTATATTTTCAAATAGGTATATGTATGTATGTATGTATATTATATACCTAATGCATAATTATGTAATATATGTAATTATTATTATTATGTATTATTAGTTATTACCACTTTTAGACGTATAATTAAACAACAATTAACAAAATGTTTAAACAAAATGATTGCTGAAATTTAAAAAGTTTAGAAATAAATTAGTATGGAAATATTATGCAGTGCTCCAAATTCAAAATACCACAGTAAAATGCATTTTTTTTTTTTTTTTTTTTTACTTTAACCAATTGTTTTAAATTTTTATATTATCTTGTTTTTAGTTTATATAAATTTAAGTATACTATATATAATATAAATGGAAATTATTGGCAACACAACACACAACACGGACAAAAATTGTAGGCTATGCCAGCGGATTTTAATAACAGATATTTATTAATAGAGTATCTACCTAATAATTAACAGACGTCAGTTGAAATATATATTATAATATATAATGTACACATATTTTTTTTCCAACATATTATGTGTATAGAATATAGATATTATAATATTTTAATTATGTACAAATTATACAGTACAATAATATAATAGTAATAGATAATATTTTACATGACAAAATATAAATTTTGTCATATTTTATATATTTCATAAAATGTTCCGTTTACTTCTATAGTTCTTGGTTCGTGTTACGAGAATAAAATGTTCACTACATAATATTATAGTAGTGATATCTAACGGTTAAAATATATACCACAGGGAAAAAAATTACGTGCTAATGTTATCACGGCATGTAAACTTTAGTTATCAATACATTAATTTGATAATAACAGAAAACATAATAACACTTATTATATTTTTTACATTAAATATTTTAAATTGTGTGTTCATATTACATATTATTGTAATAATTTGTAAACTGACCCAATAGTGATGTTACATTTAAATTATTTAATTTTATAATGTTCATTGGTCAATATTTCATAAATATTGAAAATTTAAATATATAAACATGTCAAGAATAGTAATCCGGCAATTACTTCTTAATCGAGTAAACTATATAAATGCATTAAAAGTATTAAATATCAAACAAAACCGGTACAAAGCTGATAAATTTGGACATACGTTTGTGTTTATTCAAGAAGGATCTAACATAAGAGAACTTCCACTGATTGTACGTAATATATGTGGTAGCGATATCTGTTGTGAAATAGAATGTAGAGATGAAACAGACATTAACAATGATGAACTGGTAAAAAAATTAAATACTTTAAAGAATGAAACTGATCGCAAAAAGGCTGATGAAGAAATTTTAGATGTTATTCGAGGTTTTAAAAAATGTTCTTCGGTAAAAGCACTGGTGGATTTGTTGGAAATAGTAATGCTTGATGAGGTAACACCAATAGTAGCACTATGTGCATTGAAAAAAATAGTAGAATTAGAAAACTTTAAATTTCATATAGCTACAAATAAACTATCGTCGATTTTAGATACTAAACCAAATATAGACTATACCAAAACAACAATATTAGAAAAATTGTTAGAAATAATTATTAAAGGTGAAGATCATTCTGCTGTTGTTGGAGCACTTGAATTAATACCTCTTGATCGTGTACGAGTGTTACCGTCTGATGTATTTAAAAATAAAGTATCTGAAGAAATTTTATGTAGAGTAACTGAAAGTAAACTTAACATAGATGGTTTATGCCGTTCTATTGACACATTTTCTAAATTAAATGAAATCAAAATAGCAGACCAACTTTGGATTGGAATAATGGATAAATCTGATCAAATAGATGAGAAAAATATAATACAAGTTTTCAGAATTTTACACCTGTTACAGAAAAGTCGAAAAACCATTATGAATATGTTAGAACGACGTTTGATAGATTTCTGGCATCATCTTTTTACTGATGATTTAATAGAAATTTTATATACAATGAGATTAACAAGATGCAGTTCTAATGCCATTTTGAATATTATATCTAGGTGGATAAATACAAATATACATGCAATGAGTGAAAATAATCTTATTTCAATTATCAATGAATTAAATAATAGTAATTATGTGGATATTGGAATTGTAAGAGCAATAGAACGTTATATCAAAGCCAAACACAGTACAGTAAATAATCCCATGTTAATGGTAGAAATTATGAACTACTGTTCTAAGTTTAATATACATTCTCAACAAATATTCAATGGTTGTGCAGATTACATAATTAATTATGGTTCAAATTTAACTCCTACACAATTTAGAGATTTATTTAAGCCATTTGGTCAGGTTAACTACAAGCCTAAATCAGCTTTTGAATTTTGGAAAAAAGTAGAAAATATAATGAATAAAGAGTTCTTTAATTTTAAAACACAAGAGATAATAGATATATTGTTATCATGTGTATATTTAGAAAAATATCCATTAAACTTTATTCACAAAGTATTCAATACTTCTTTTTTGCATCATTTATATAAGGAAGAAGCTCAAAATGATTACATAAAAACGAAGTTAAAACTTATTGACCAGTGTATGACATTAGAGTGTGATCAATATCGTGGGCCAGTGCTACCAAAAGATAACCAAGCAAAAAGCATTTGGTGGGACTACAGAATAAAACGAATATTGAAAGACATCAATAATAGTCTTGAAATTGTTTTTCAAGGTTACAAAATATCCTATTCTACCATTTTGAGCCAACTACCAGTTATGAGTATTTACATAATTGATGCTTTAGTACATCCAGTCAGATTTGACATAAACAGTAGATACATAAACTTCAAGGAAAATCCTGGTTTATGCACTGCAATTTTGGTTCATTTACCTGAACACTATTGCTGGGAAAATAAACAATTAACTGGTATTGAAACTACCAGAATAAGGCATTTTAGATCAATTGGATTAAATGTAATGTCCATTAACTACAAACAATTATTACAACTGAAGTATCCAGCTGAACTGACTGAATACATAAATAATAAATATAAAAATATGTTAACTCCTTTTTAATATTACCTATAAACAGTACCTTTTAAAAGTTTAAATTTAAAAGTACCTATTGAAGTAACTTAAATACATTTAATATTATTATTGTTAACTTACCAATCTACTATGCTTTTATGTAAGATTGTGTTGTCCAATGTGAACCTTAATAAATAAAATATTAATATTATTTATACTATAAATATTATGTTGTTTTTTTGTACCTGTTTATTCCCTCAAAATGTGCTTCTTTACACATCTTATCACTGTCAGTGTTTTGACCATACTAAAAAGAGGAAAAGGAAAATTTAGTAAGTACATATAGCTGAATATAATAATATATAATATTGTGTGTATAGGTAATATTAGAAATTATCGAAAATGTATTGTTCTTATAATTTATAACTAAAATACTTATATGTATGCTTTAGGAAATTAATAAGTTAGTAAAAAATATAGAATTATATTGTTTAAAGTACATGTAGGAATAAAAATGAAACATATGAATAGAAAATGTCAGTTATTTTCAAAAAAAAACTCTTGTTAGCATTTCTCAATTTTAACAACTTGCAAACATCTTAGAAATACAAAACAAAAAACAAATTATAGATCATAACATTATCTAGTATATCCTACATAGTCTATTTTTGATATTTTAATTTTTTTTTAAGAGATATTTATTTTAAAATTAAATTAAATTGTGTTTAAATGCATATATTATTATCAAAAACCTGTTCCATAGTATGCTAGATAATGTTGTCTTTTACAATTTATTTTTGTTTCATCTTTTCTACAATGTTTTCTAGATAATATAAATTTGATCTAACGTCTAGTTCAAATGTACTTTTATTTCAACTTGTTGAAATATTATGGCCTACAATTAACACTAGTAAATACAAACCAGGAATTAAAATACTTTCATTTTTGAAAAAATTCAGGGTTCTATGTACCTGTTCTATATCTTGTAATTTTGTTTAGATTAAATATAGAGAAGACAACTACTAGAAATACCTGTAATTTTTTTAATGGAGTGTTTCCTCAGGTTATATTATTTCGAACACCAGGATAGCAATACACCATGTATATCAAAAAACTTTGAAGCTTGAAAACTTTTATTTTTTGTGAAGATTTTAAATTAACTAAAAAAGAATGTACCTAATACAATTTCAAGTATATGTGTCTTCATAATTAATGTATACTTCTAAGCTTGGTTTAATGCATCTATTACTACTTTTTCACCATGACAAAATTTGGTATACCGAGTTCTTAAATCTTAAATAATTCTATATAATAAAAGTTGTATTAAATGAATTTTTTATTAATTATGTTCCATAAAATTTTTTATGTGATGTAACTGTTAATGAAATAACTAACATAAACTAAGAAATAACGAGCAATTTTAGCTTTCAAATTTTAGGAATTTATTAAGTGTTTTTTAACTTAATATAACATAAATTTGACTGTAAATATAAAATAGTTGATCCAATGGAATTTTTACTTATAACCGTTTTATTGAAAAATTTAATTTAATTTTTATATAAGGTATTTTATCATATTTCTAATGGTTCGTCAAATATATTTAACTAACTATTTAATATATATAAATAACTGTAAATAATCAATTTAACCAAATAAATTAATATTTTGTATTTTATTATTTTTCTGGAAAAATAATAGACTGGCAAGAAATTGTATACATACATTTTTATATTGAAGACAATATGTTTTAATAATTAAAGTTCAAAAAATTATAAAACTACCCACTTTGACTACCTACCTATTTGTTTTTGTTATTGGGGCATGGTGAAGGGAGTGAGTAATAATGACCAAATTTAACCTAAATTACTTTCTTATGGGAATGAACAAAATGAGGAGATGCAAAATCGAAATTTTAAAAATAAGGACCACCCTAATGCCTAATGAATACAAACAATATAATACAATTAGATAATTACAATTTAAAAAATTAACTTAATTATCTTTAATTTAATTCAATCAAGGTAAGTAGATAGGTACTTATAATTATTATTATTTTAAGGTGCCTGGCAAAAGCATTTAAATATTTAACAAATTCATCTAAATTATTAATAATCTAAACGTACATAAGAAATTTAATATCTTTAGCCAAGAACAGTATATCCGAATGATTAATTCCCAGATTCCCACTTTATTCGCCTATTCACCTGAAATACTTTTGAGGTTGTAAGCAATGCCATAGCTACCGTAGGAGTAGCAGGGGCAACTTCCCCTGGTCACCAAAACTCCTAGGGACGCTAAACTTTTTTTTTGCTTATCTGTAGTTTTTAAAGTAGATTTCTCGATTTCAAGGGAAATTTATACAAGTTATCATTTTTTGTTTATTTTAGAGGGTTCAAAATTTTGATTTGGCACCAAGACGCTTCGACTTGTAGCTACGCCACTGGTTAAAAGACTACTTTCTAAAAATCAAAGACCATTTTTCTTAACAAAACAATGTTTTCCCAACCTTAACGATATTTTACAAAAAAACTAATCCCAATATAGGTATATAAACTAAAGCATGCGAGTTGTACTCAAGCTAATAAATTAATATAAATTATTACAATTACAATACTATTAGCACAGAACATTGGTGTGTGTATAGCGTATGTTAACTGTTAATCCTGCAATTTGTATAATAACTTTATATTTAATATAGGTACCATCATTATACACATTGATAAATGATAATATGTAGGTCATAGGTATGTGCAGTCAACAGTCAAACATGCAATTGATCACCATATGATGATAATTTACATGTTTATACATACGTCTTTTAAATTTCATTCAAAAGTATCTTACTGTCTATACTGATGATTTATTTCATTGTCCAATATACATGTTGAAAACCAATTTCAACTTGTAAAACAATTTAACTTTTAATAGACTTTTCAATTTTAATATTCTCTGAACATTTCATAAATTGTCAATTTTGTATTTCTGTAAGTTCGCATTTTTATATCTATGTCAGCAAATAATCTATTATTCAATCATTTTTCTATGAACGTTTTAACAAATTATTTATCTTAAGAGGACGCTACCCACACGTTTGTTGTCTCTATCTTACATATGCACAACATAGCAAATCTACGTACTGCATTCTTACTACAGTTTATTTATAATTAATATTAGAGTTAATTTACTTATTATCAAATTTGTAGAGGAAAACATAACATAAACTATGCTCTAGCGTGGAGTTTTTTTTAATTCTATTTTTAAAACTATTTATATGCATTCAAAAAATGAGTTATTTAACTACTTATAACTTGTTTAAAAATGAAAATATTAAAAAAAAAAAACTCCACGCTAGAGCACAGTTTAACTTCTCCTATAAATCTTTGATAATAAGTAAATTTACACTTATATTAATTATAAATAAACTGTAGTAAGAATTCGATATGTATATTTGCTATGTTATGCGCATGTAAAACAGAGACAACAAATGTGTGGGTAGCGTCCTCTTAATTAGAATCATATTTAGCCGAGTTACCTCCACAAAACCATACTTTTCATGATACTTGCAGGCCTCACATTTATTTATTTGACTCTTTTGATTTAATTTTATTAGAAATGCTAATATTAAATTTATTTTAAATATAAACAATTAAATATAAAATAATGTGCCTATCAATTATAAATAAGTAACTAACGTAGCCTATGTCCTACATAATAATTATACCTATAATAGCGTATTTTTTATAATTGATATATTAATTATAATTCTTTGAATAGGTAGCTATATTACATACACATTTAATATTATATTTTGAAAAAATATATATTTGAACACTAATCGTCCATTTCAGTGTAATTGAATGAATCTAAATAAATTGTTTTAATAGTATACAATTGTAACTCAGTATATTATTATTGTTATTATGAAAGCCAATAAAAAAAAATGCTAATGATTGTGCCATATCTACTTCTATTGGTAAACAGTTGTGGCAGAAATATTAGTAAACAATATTTAATCACTAAATAAAATATTTCACGTTGTGTACAGTGTATGGGTGCATTAAAAATGTAACTTTTATTTAGCATAGTTATGAAATGAAAATAAAAAAGTATCTATCTATTTAAGTCTTAAACCATCAATATTTATTAGTTAACAAACATAATATATAATCTATTGGATATCTACACAGAAAAATTAATTTAAAAGCTGCAATGCTCATAACTCAGTCGTTAAATATTTTAACTTTGAACAATTAAACATTATATAATATTCTAGAATGCATTAAGGTGGATAAACAAAAAATATATGGTGTATAAATGAAATATAAGTATATTAATAAAATTATTGGTAGGTATATTAAATGTTTATTACCTACATAATGTTTAAATAGTGTATATTATATTAAAATATAAATCAAAAACCTCTATTCCTGTATTCCTTAGAACGCTTAATAAATTAATAATAATCAACAGTATATAATATTATATATTGATTTTATACATTTATTAAACAATCTAAGGAATATATATATATGTGTGTGTAATGTGTATGTGTGTGTGTATATGTTTATAATGGTTCATATTTCCATCCTTTTGGGTTTTGTAATAGTTTTATTTTTGCAACTTTTTCAGATTTATTTTTTTTTTATTTTTATAATTATTTTTAAACGTATAATTACACATGGTATTTATTATGTTAAATACACATATAAAAAAATGGACAGTATATCGTTGATGTGCAATAAATCCACCATTTAACGTGAATTTCATAACATGTATTCAATGTTGAATACATTAAAAAGGACACTACACGCCTAATTTTTAGGAGTTGTGTATTGGCAATTTTTATAAAATTTGAAGTAAAATGAAAATCAAACAATTTAAAAATATTTTAATATATTTTAAAAGTAGTTTAAAAATATACCTGTGTCAGTACCATTTTTTATTGTTTTGTAATGACAATATTTATTTAAAAACATTAAAACGCAATTCAATGTCGTGTAACTTTAAAAAATCATTTTAACAAATTAAAAATACAGCATAGAAAAAACTAAAAAGGCGTCTTTGATAAATATTCAATTGTAAAAAATATAAAAATAAAACAATATTTTGAAAATCTAATAATTAAGACTAAGATTTATATGCAATATAAAATAGTCAAATATGCATTTAATTTTATTAAAATAGGCAATGAAATTTTAACAAAATACTAAAAAATTGAATACAATAATTATACCAACCTAATTTATAAATAAATAAATAAAAAACTCTAAAATCTAAAAATATATTATTTAAAAAATATTATCTCTATTCAAATATATTACAAGAAATAATAACATGGTACTTTAAATTTTTTAAATTAACAACCTTCTGTTTTTATATTTACATTCTACATCATATGGTGTTATTGGCGCATACTTAAATTTGGTGATATATCGAAAAACAATTTTTATTTATTTTTCCAATTACATAAAATATGACTGCTGTGAAAATGCAGGTTGTTTTAGATAATATATAAATAAAAAATATCCATATTGACCATTAATTTTTGTTTTCGTTACTCAATAATACACGTGATAATAAAATGTTTGTAAAAAACTTACCAATTAATTGAAAAATTATATAAAATTAAAATTACGTTAAAATATACCATTATCAAAATGAAGAAATTTGTGGAATTATTAATTAAATTTTTATTTGGATGTTGCAAAAAATGATTTTAATTTTTTAAATTATTATTAAAAAATTAAATAACTCAAAAAATTTAATACTCTTATAAAATAAAAATTAATATACCTATGCATATAAACCCTAGCCTTGTTTATAATATTTGTAAAAGTATAGGAAGAAACCTATACCTACTTTTAGTATTCCTATACTAAGGAGGTACCTACATACTTAATTTATTAAAACACATTGGTAATAGATTTGACAACAATGAGTTATTATGTGTAGGTATTTAATACAAAACAAGTAGGTACAAATGTACAATTGACTTTGTTATTATAATATAATAGCATGTGCCTATGTTAAATATATATATATACCTATTCATAATTTACTATAGAAAGGTTAAACTAAATATATGCTCTACTTACCAAAGTCAATAAAAGTGATGGTTTCAATTGGTCCAGTGTTTCACCAAGCTAATAAAACATAAAAACAATTATTATGAATTATGGTTATCATGTTATGAATTCATATCTAAAAAATATAAATAAATAAATGATAAAATAATATTATATAGGTATTTATTTATATTATTATGTAGATATATCTGTGTGATGTATATGTGTATGTGTGAAAAGTTCAAATGTCTACAAGAAGAAATAAATAACACAAACAAAATATGGTTGTTCATATTATTTTTTTTTTTTTTATAATTTAACCTATAGGTAGGTACATTTTATTAAAGCAAATTATTTAGTTGAAAAGATTTATTTAGGTATTTTTACTGCAATTATTAAATTAATATATTTTGATTAAATATGGTATTCGAACATTAATTTGTTAATATAATAATATTAAGTAGGTAGGTACCCATAGGAATTTAAAATATATATTGTCAGTTTTTGAGTTATTAAGCTTAAATTTAATTTTAGGAAATTAGACAAATCAAATAATTTAAATTATACAAATATATAGGTACGTTATACATACATAAATACCGACTGTTTGGTTAATAATTTTATTTCAGTTATAATTAGTAATTGCTGTTTTAATTAATTAAAATTTTTAACATATTACACAATAATATTAAACTTTACTTGACTTGAAAAATGTATACAAATTGCATACTATTTTAGAATTTAGGCTATGTATCTAGAATTATTTAATCAAACACACTAGTACATTATTTAGATATCTACATTATAAATTAACACTCACATAATAATTATAGACTCACAATTAATATACCTATCTACTACCTATATTTTTTTTATAGAAAAATAGTTATTTGTTCTAAAATGTATGCTTTATACATCAAAATCTTAAATACTTAACTTTAAATATTTAATATACAAGTGTAATTTAATGATTTAAAAAATACTAGTTTATTTTATATATTAAATTTATTAGTATTATTATATTAGTATAATATAATATATTTATTTTTTATAATATTATATTATTAATATTATATTATAGTTTATTTTTATATATTAAATTTATATATTTATTTATTGTATTATTATCATAAACAAAATCTATCATAATTTATTGAAATACACTATATAAGTAGATGGGTAAAAAATATACAAAAATACAATTTAAAAGCATACAATACAGCATACTCAATTTTGTTGTAACCATTGATCACATTTAGTCATTGTCACTCATTGAATATGTTAAAAATGCAAGAAAATTGGGCATCTGTCCTAAAAAATTCACATATGTTAGCACAGGTGCTATTTTTGTATTTTGATTGTCCCCCGTTTCAAATGTCAATGTTCCTGACATGTCAATCGTATATAGAGCATTACAATTCGTAAAAAAAAATAAAATACTAATGTGAAACCAAAAACCTTATAGTGTACCCAAATACAGTTTAAAAAAAAATATTATTATATAGGCACTGTAAAGAAACATTTTATTTACCATATCCACAAATGATACATCTTCGATCTTATACCGAAATTTGTATTCATTTAAGCTCAAAGGTTTTCCCAACCACACAGTATGCGCTTCAGGTATCCTTGGAAAAAACAAATGTGCCTTACCGGTTGATACTTGTATTAAACCATAACAATCAGGTTCACTGACCCCAAAAGTCCAATGAAAGAAAGACTCCTAAAATCAAAACAATATTAAATAAATGGGGAATAATATCATTGTATGTTATATTATGTGTAATATATTGTAAAAAATATTGATCTAGTATAATAATATTATACTGAACTTTGCTCAGAATTGTCTTTTGAGTGCAATGATTTATCTTTGCTTTCAAATTTAGAATAATAATTAAATAATCCTATTTAACTTTTATTATTATTTTAACTATCCTGTTCGAGAACCGAAGGAACAATGGACCAACCTTCATCGTCTATATCTGGATGACTTTTTAAATTTAAAAATAAAACATAAAATCTACATTCGCAATTATGTAATTATGACAAATCCAAAATAGTCATAACCGACTGATAAATTTCTAACAATGCTAAAATTTTGATGTGTATAAATATTTGAGGCTAAAGCACCCCGCAGTACCCCACCAATCTGGACCTTGCACTTTTTTTCAGTGCCTTTATTTTGGTAAAATATTACAGCATAGCAATTAAATTATAAATATTAAAAATAATAATACATATATACAAAGAGCTGAAAAGGTTTAAATCTAAATAAGGAAGTCAGCGTTATGAAAAGGAGATTATGGAGAAGAACGTACGTTAATTAATATATTAGTGCCTGGAAAGGTGTAGTCAAGAGAAGTCAAATGTGAAAATAAATTAATTTGGAATGAGGACAATATAGGGCAATCGAAAAAATTGAAGTGCAAGACACAGAGGACCTCGTTAGAATATAGAGTGGACATGGGAGATGAATTAAGAGAAAGGAGATAAGAGTGATTTGATATAAGGTTATGTCCAGACGTCTGACGTAGACGAGAAAAGGCAACTATTAGATATCTTGGCAAATCAAAACCCTAGAACTATAGATAGGGGGAGATCTTAGGGAAAATTCCTCTATTCCAAGAGGCATATTGAAGTGGATGGGAAGAACACTTGTGCTGCCAGGCATTAAGTAAGTTTGCGAAGTATAGGAAGAAGGTCCTAGTGCGGTGATTTAAAAGGAGGAAAATGAATAACCTTGCACTTATTAGAATAGTTTAAGTAATATTTAAGTATAGTTTTTAATGAATTGAGGTTAAAAAGAGTCCAATGTATAAAAACTCGTATACCTCCAGCACCGTCGTGATAAAAAAAAAAGTCTTCAGTAAAATTTCTAATTTATGATTATAAGATTTAACAAATACCTAGATCATAGACAAGTATAAATACCTACCTAGGCAGGTACCTATATATTTTCCTAAGACCTAAAAAATATTTTTAAACAACTTTTGCTTATAATAAAAAAATGATTAAGTATACACTATCTTTGATTTTATAAAATAGTTTATTAAAAAATCGATGATATTATAAAAACTTTAAAATATAACATTAAATTGTATGTTAGGAATAATAATAACGTATACGTGGTTGACAACGACGACTTTAATATAACCTACCTAAGTGTATCTAATGCCTAAGTACCTATATTCTATAATTATTTAGTTTTACTGGTATGAACAAGTAAATAAGTAGGTAGGTACATAAACTTTGAAAATAAAATTCTATAGCATTATAGGTATAGGCATAGATTAATTATGTAATTAATCTATGGTATAGGTACCTATTATATTATTTGGTAAAATTAAAACTTAAAAGTAAACAGCCTTTTGTAGAGTTTTATTTTTGTATAACCAACCATACTAAAATAATAACATAGACATATATAGTACGTATATTAAAGTAATATAATATCATAACGAAACGGTACCCAGAACTATATAGGTAGGTACCCCGAAATACCGTGAACAAATCATTGATAGAAAATTAAAAGTTAGCTCGATAATTTATTCTAATCTTCTGAAAAAAAAAAAAAACGTTTTAGATAACAGGTAGGTATTTTAAATAATAATTTTGTGACTTTACTGGTTTTTTGTCTTATCCTGTCATTCTAACCTTCCTCTAAATAATTGACCACTGAAATACTTATACTAATACGTAACCTACCTATATAATACATATAGGTACTGCAAAACCAAATTTTAATCACTGTTATATGAGTATTGGGTACCTATATTGTATTATGTAATATATTATATATTATGTGTGTATTTAATGTGCGTCAGTAATCAATTTTATTGATAATAACTAATAAGTAAGTACATTATGATTTTTAAATAATTATTGGTAGGTACTATCAATTATGCTCAAAGCCTTCTATCTTTATATTTATATTTAAGTTGATAGTAATGTCTACTGACGTAAACTAAAATAATTTATATTATAAACCTTGAATTGCAACACACGTAGGCAACTTCTAATTTAGCCTATTCTTATGTTTATGTGTATGTGTATATTTAAGTAGGTATTGTATGCTACATATTATTATATTATTACCATTTACATTTTTGTAATATTCCTGTTGTTATTGTTGTTGTTGTTACGTTGTTTATATCGACCTGTATTTATGTCATTAAATATTGACGGAAAATAATCTATAAGTAGGTACATAATATTGTATAGTAATACACTTACTACACTTATTGTCGTTATACTTAATATTATAGTATCCAGTAGGCACCCATAGATATTACTATTTTATCAATTATAATAAATAATTATATTATTATATTTTGTATAATATTATTCAGCAGGTTTTAACTACAACATACAATATTAAGATACCTGATTAAAACTTTTATAAATTGTTAAACGATTTCGAGAATTATAATAATACAGTATACAATATGGTTTACTACTTACTACTATTTAAAAAGCTCAAATATTCTAGAAATTATTGAATAGACAATTTTAAGTTTAAACATCTGTTACCAAATTTAAAGAAAGTAGAAAAGTATTTTCGAGAGCACTGCAGTGCTTGAATTTGAGCAGGGGCCGAGAGAAGAGTTCAATTCTCTACTATTTTAACATTTTTTTTTACCACTCCCCCACTTTTTTTATTTAAACTAAAAGTGAGGAATAATATTCAAGAAGAAATTTAAGGAAATCAAATTCTAATTGCAGTCGTTTTCAATACCAAAAAGTATATGGGCTCCACAATGAAAAATTGTATTTTACAAAGCATAATATTAAATGTACTGCAAATATCTTTCCGACATATTTTAATAACACCAAATAAGATCACCTAAATTATATGGATCTTGACTAGGTACCTAGTTTATTTATTATTTTCTAATTTATAACAACTTTTCGTATTATTTCTCTTATAAAAGGTCGTTTTTCGTCAAGCATTTTGAAAACTACTTGAAAAATCACCTCTATAAAGTACCAACTATTCACAACTCCATATAGTTTGTGCCTTGAATTATATGAGTAATTTAATATTTTATTTGTATTATTAAAAAGTATCCAAGTAAGTAACAAATTAAGGTAGTTAAATCTAGTTTAAGTTTCCATATAAATAATTTAAAAATATCATTACACTAATCTAAGAACGAATAAGTACCTACTGGCTACTTGTGTATTACAAAATTCATACTGTCATTTAACAAAACTCAAAAATAAGTACCCATTTTAAAATACAATGATGATATAACTACTTCTATATAAATTTAATAATTAAATACAGATGAAATAAATTTACCTGTCTGAATATATAATCCACATCAGTGCAATAATGGGATAAATTTGATCCACCTTGTAACAGTACATAAGCATCAGTGTCTACAATTTTTGACAGACGTTCACAAAGTCTTTCACGATTAAGTTTGTATAGTTCCATAGGCACTGGCATAGTATGTTCTCCCAAACTGAATTTGCCATCTTGACTAATATTTCAACAAAAATATTGAGTAGGGTGAGTACTTGACTTTGAAACAAATTATATAATTAAGGAGGCTGCAGTTATTAAAAAAAAAAAAAAATGGTATTTAGACCGAAATTTAAATAAGTCACCGACTTCGAGACTTAGGTAAGACCAATTTAAATTTTTAAAACGGATTTTGTTTCATTGACTTGTTTACTTTGGTGTAATCGAGGCGGTTTTCAATATTTCAAAAATTATTTGTTTTTATTATTCATAAATATCATAACTAAAAAACAAATATTGAAAATTCCTTCGATTAAACCAAAGTAAACATGCTAACGAATCAAACCCCGTTTTTAAATTTAAGAAAACTGAGCATATGAAAGTGTGTAAAATATAAAATAATAAACACGATTATATAAAATATATTAAGCCATTGAAGATGGTCTGTTATTTATACCTCATAAATCATAAAATTACAAGTAGCCAAATTACTATCATGCTAATTTGCCTATACCTACTCAGCTTCATAAAATATGGTCTACTGCAACCCCCTTAACTTTTTTCAAAACATGTTTTAGTCTGATTTTAAAATCGATTACGATTTGAAATTCACGAGTTTATCTTGATTTCCATTGTTGAATTTCGCTACGTATCAAAACGTATCGGAAAATATTGTGCACCCGTTATTAATTCGGTACATTACCTACATTACGTAAAAAAATTAAAAAATGAAATCTATCATATATCATATCATATCATATCGCATCACTATAAGATAAATTTCAAGAGTAGGTCATTTTTTTCCTTATATATTAGGTATGTCATCGAATTTACATCTAATTTTATTTTATTTATATATATTTATTTAAAATACTAAAGATATACCTACTATAGCTTATATATTACTGTACCTTAAATAAGTACTTAATATTATATGAGTATATACCTACTAATTTTAGTAAATATTGATTTAATTTTGATTTTTATAATGTTTTCATAGAAATGAGTAGAACCGTTTTTAGATTTTAAGCAGAGTAAGAAATCTATTGTACCTGTTTACTAAGATTTCATTTTATTTTCTGGAAACAACTTTTCGGGTATAAGAAGTCGAGTAGAAATATTGAAGTATAGAGCTTTTTAGTAGCAAGTTTGTTCTAATGATACTTTCCAGATATAGTTTTTGATTTTTCCAGTAGTTTTATTAAGAGTAAGTAAAAGAAAAACCCTACCTTTCCTAAATAAAAATTTTTTATAAATGGGAAAATAAATAAAGTAATCAAAATCTAATGATTTTCAATAACAAGCTATGATTTCAATTATTATAAATCTAAAGAATATACTTTTATGAGAATTTATATGTTTTATATTTTAAATCCGAAATTTGTTTTTCTAGTAATAAGCATTGAAATTGAAGACGCAGCGGAGTGGTAAAGTATTATAATAGTCCGTAAATTACACGTAAATAGCATGTAGCCACAAGTTGGCCCCCTCAGATATTTAAGAGGATGCTACACACTCATTTTAGCAGTATTAAAATACGTTCATGCTTTATAACTACAACTTCTCTCTTAGTAATCGCAGAGTCAAAATGTATACAAAATATGAAAAATGAGAATACTATTTACGCCGTGGCATAGTCAATTTTTTTAGACAAACAATTTTTTCATGTTTTTTTTTTTTTTAAATTTAAAATTTTAAAATTTCACAGATTTTAGGCTTTCAAAAAAATATATTGAAAGAAACACTCCACGCTCGAGCACATTAAATATTTTTATCTTTCATATTTTGTTGAGAAAAGTTGTAGTTTTAGAGCGTGAACATGATTTTTAACAAATATCGTAATACAACAATAAAAAATGGTACTGAAACATGACTATTTTTAAATTACTTTTATAATATAATTAAATATTTTTAAATTGTTGAATTTTCATTTTTTTTAAAATTTCATAAAAAATTGTCTAAACAAAACTCCTTAAAAATCTGGTGTGAAGCGTCCTCTTAAGCATTTTACATTATACCTATAGAAGTTATGTATATTATGTACCTAACCTACACTTGCTTACATCGAAAATAAACAATACAAATATATTAATGTTTATATATATATATTTTATTATTATTATTAATATTAATATATATATAATGTTTATTTTTCATTATTTTAATTTTTCCAAACATACTGGTTTGTACAGGATTTCATGTCACATTCAGTGAATATTCTAACTGGTCTTTAAAAGGTACATATACTACATATCTACTACATATATACCTGACAAGCAGCCCGATTTTTTCATCATAATGTAACATAAATATAGGAATGATCAGAAATTTTAGTTTATATACTTGAAAATGTATCGTAAAAATCTATAATTAATTTTTTAAAAAACTGGAGGATTTTTGAAGGTTGTCAATGGGAGAATTATGAGAAAACCTTGGATATTGTGATTTTTTTTTTGATAAAATCCCACGAAAAATATTTTAAAAACAAATGTAAAATCAATTTAAGTATTTATTTAGAACGTATTCATTACATACAAATCGAGAATAAGTTTTAAGTTCAGTAATAGCACTACACCCTTGTACACACCTATGATCCAATGCCTACATTTCATAAATATTTTACACATTTTTTTTATTTGAAAAAATTACTTCTAAATTAGACATAATATCTACCAGTATTCTACGATGTATCTTGAGTAAACTGATTCTATCCCCTACAGAAAATTTTTTTTTTTTTTTATGCTGAAAGGAGCCAATAAAATTTGGCCCCCTCGTAAAATAAATCTTGACTACGTGCCTGTCCGTCATAAATGTTGAAAATTACATAAGTACTAAGTTCCGAAAATGTTTGTAAGTGAAAGACAGTTCAGTACGATTTACACGTGGTCATTTTAGTACGTTATAGTCAATTGCAATTTATAAAGTATTAAGTATACTCGCCGAGCGGTTTCGGACGAAAACTCGTCCGCCACGCGCAGGTTTGAATTATATAGCGTCACACAAAATAATGGAGTATACTCGTATACTGTATTCGTGTATGACAATAGGTAGTCGCAATAGTCAATTTGCGCTCTATATACCAACGTATAGCGCTGTTAGACTATGGTGAAGTTGAGAGGTGGAAACCAGTCGTCGCTGACTCGACGGGTTTCACTCTTTAAGAAGCTTTAAGAAGCTCAGCGAATGTAGACTAGCTAACCTATACAACCATTTATTATTAATATTACTTATAAAATCCTAACATAACAACTGCATACAAATAAGTAGGTACTATATAAAATATTATTAATATTTATTATTTTGTTTGAGTTTAAATCAATTTTTAATTTTAGATTGAATGTTAATGATTTATTTTTAATGACCAACAAGCAGTTATTTCAACATCCACATATGTCTACTCGACCGCATAGCTAATAAGTAAAAACCAATCTACAGCAGTAAATCGTCGTCAGAAAGATGTGATTTGGTCATTTGGACACATTTTTTTCTTGATGACAAGAATGAATCAGGTGTTGGAAAGGTAAATATTTAGAGTGCAGTGTATAAATTAAAATAAAAAGTAATAAAACCAAATCTATGATTATTCATTTAAAAATGCATACAAATATATTCAACAAGATGCAACTAAAAATAAATAACTTAAAAAAAAAATCAAATGTCCAATTCAAAACTATTAACTCATATATGTCATTAATCAAAAATATCTAGTTTAAAATAAATCAAAATGTATACGAGGATGTAATTCATATTAAATTGTTGAAAAACCTGCATTTACAGACAAAATATGACAAAATCTGAACCTAAGAATATTGTTCAATGTTAGATATGAATGTAGCAGAGATGATAATGTTCAGGTAGATGAGTGGAGTGACTAGAGAAAATAAAATAAAAAATAAGAATACAAGATGATGTATGTATTAATAGAAGAGGCTTCAATAGCAGACAAAATGAGAGAGAATAAACTGAGAAGGCTCAGGCGTGTTTTAAGAAAATAATAGACAGAGGTAGTAAGATTAGTAAAGGAAATGTATGTTAATAAGGAAATATATGAAGAAGGGGGGTTATAATAGAAAGTGATAAGATGTGGACGGAAATCTGTGAAGAGAACGCGGGAGATTGAGTAATTGGAAATAGAGGGCGGTCGAACCGAAATAATTGAGAGAGATCAAGGAAAATATTGAATTATTAACTGTAACAATACTAAGTCACAACTTAGATGTGCGTGAGTTTCACATCGGAGTAGATCGTATGATGCAAAGTATAAGGACTAAGACGAATGCTTGACGCAATAGCCGATACTAGTATTCGTTTACGTCAAAGTCGCATATATGCATTTCTTTGTGTTTTTGTACATGTGCAACCGTGTTTGCTTGTATATACACGTGACGTTACCTTGTTTTTGCGGGTTACCTATATTAGCCCTAGCTAAATTATGCGCACTATTATAATTTAGCATACTTCTTATTCCTTATACTATGCTCATGTTACAATTATGTATAAAATTTTTTTGGCGTATTCAAACGGTACGGCACAGCGTGGTGAATATGTTCATATAATACGTATAAAAAATACTGGTCTGACGATCCTTGTAAGAATAATGAGACACTTCATGGCCGAGCGCGACAATACCGATGTGCGGCTCGTTAGCCACGTCCACCGTACATGACTATAAGTCATCCAAGTTCAGGCCACAAACTAAGATCATATGGACTGGAAATGATGCCATTATTTATGGTCAGATTTTAATATGGAGTTTTGGTGGTGGGTAGATTTCAGAAGCCGAAGCGCTATCTACAATCTACTATAATGAATGGCCCATGAACGACTCAAGTATTTAACCGTAAAATATTTGTCCGTGAAGATTTAATTAGTTTAGTACTGAAAATTATACTATGAACGCTCCAGTATATAAAATCCTCTAAACCCTGTTTCAAAACCAGACCACACAACTACTATCTGCCTGCCTTGTGTTGCCAGTCTATATAATAGGCATGATTTGGCATAGCGACCTAATCAAGTCCTACACCCGAACAAATCGACGAAACGATAGAAAAGAGACAGACATCACTCAGACACTCGACAGGAACTCAACTATCTTCACACCAACCGACAGAAAGCGCGATTTTCCTAGGACCATCAAGGTGGAAATTAACTTCCAAAATAGACTTTAAGACTTCGTTCCCACTAGCAGAGAACAAGAGACCCCGCAATAAAGATCGCGTTAAAAAACAAGCTTCGCTCGTTAAAGACCTATTCCACGCTCATCAAGAGGAAAACTGGACGAATTACCTCGGCTGCATCGATCCCAACGAACGCGAATGGACCAATCTGTTCTCGCTCAACACAAAACTTCTTTGGAAGAGACACACGGGACGCCCTCTCATCAGCCCTGCCGGTAATCTTCACTACAATATATAGAAAACCAAGCCGAAATCTTTGCTTCAGCCATGAAGCATTTCAGGACCCATCCTTCGGTCGGCGTCAACCCAATGGAAAAGCTAGTTCGGAATACACTGATCCGAACCATGGACACGAGCAATAATTAATGTATTTCACCCACTGCATTGGACTCGTCCCGTAATGTAAATAAAAATAAAATACTTTAAAATAATATTATTTTCCCTCACGGGGGAAATATGGAACAAGATTCGCAAGCTTCTTGGAAAAAGCCTCCAGAATCGTATGGTATCACAAACAGCGTACTTAAACACCATAGTAGCAAGAAAGTCTACTCCCAGCTGACCCCAAATTTTCAATGGATGCATCCGTTTAGAAGACTTCCCTCAACCATGGAAAACGGCAACTATGATCATTCTATCAAATAAACCCCTAACCACCTGCTAATATCACTGCCGAGCTCCATGTCGAAAGTTCTTGAATCGCCTCAAAGTATTGACCACACCTCAACCAAAATAATTCGAATTTAGAACTCATCACAGCACCATGGCCCAACTATTCAACGTCCTCAATAACATTGCCAACAAGAGACACAAAACAGCAGCCGCTGTTTTGACAATATAAAATATTAACATTGGCTAACTTGATAGTCTAATACTAAGATTGGCAATTATTTAGCTAAAAACAAAATTTGAACCATTATATAAAACATTAAATTACAAATGATGAGATTCATTTTTTCCTTCGGCAAAGTGTAATTTTTTATTTTTATTACCTACCTATTTACCTATATTGTTATAAAACCAAATTAATTGTAACAAAATATTTTGAATATAAGGATAGGCGGCATTAATACCTATTACTTCATATTTTCTAATGTAAAATCAAAATTAAAAATAAAACTTTACTATTATGTATAGAAGTCAATCCAAAATATAAATCTTCTTTATTTTATATAAAGATCAGGTTGATCGATTAAAATATACCTATTATAAAATGTCAAATAACTTATAACTATAGATTATAGTTATATATCTATGATATATCGTACATAACATCAGAAGACAAATCATCCTGGAACCTAATTTTCGAATATACACAAGCAATTATAAATACTGCTGGTAATCCTAAGATAAAAGAAGATAATGATAATAGTCCATGGTACAACAGTGAAATGCATTATCAGTTATAACTATTTTCAGAAAAAATCAATTTAAAATTACTTCCAATATCCCAAAGAAGCCAAAACTACAAATAGTTTTCAATATAGGAAAGATGTAAGTATGTGACTCAAATAAAATATGTACCCATATCTTAAATATCTAGCAATATGCCAATACCAGTAGCTTGGATCAATATTATAGTAAGCAAATATTTTCTTCAGTTAATCAAATTGTAGTATCAGATAAACAAACATTATTATCACCAAAACATAGTTACAAAATAAAAAAGTAACTAGATTACTTTTTCGTTACCTAAATACAAAAGTAATAAAAGTTACATTACTTTATTGACTCAAAAATAACTACTTATAATGACATTACTTTCAAAATTTTTAAATATGTAAAAATAAAAATAATAATATAAAATGTCAAAAATACATTTATTTTTTCCGATTATATAATTGTCAGTAGAATATTATGAAATACATAATATCATACTTATTTATATCTATTGTAAAATCATACAATTGTTAAAATATCCGATTTCCATATATGTGCCATCGTCAGTTTTGGACAAATTTATTAAAATTAATTTTATTTTGTATTTATAAAAATATAACTAGTTATTTTGCAAAGTAACTTATAAATAACTAACATAGTTACGTTGCTACAAAAACAAAATAATTAAGTTACCATATTGTTATTCAAAAAAATAACTACCTGTGTTACAGTAACAAATAACTTCCGTTAAGTTACAACCCAACACTGGGCTTATTGTACCTATACCTTATTTTTTTATTGTTATTACTAAATATTTTAATAATAAGAAAGTAGCTATTTATTATTTTTTAATGATTATATTAATAATTAGTTCTAATGATAATAAAGAGTAATATTCATTACCTATTTATTGTTTTATTTTCTCCTAAAATAAATAAATGTAAATATAGTATATACCAATATATGTATCAATGAAACTATAGTAACTTTAGTAAGTAATAAATATTTTTACAAACATTTTTAATAAAACACTTTTTTCAGAGGTGATTATATTTATAATATTTTACATGAACAATTGGCATTTTTTTTTTTTTACACAAAAAATGTCATTAAATATTAGAACTTTATATAGAAAACAGTACTTTGAGTAGAAACTTAACTTTACTGAGTGAAAAATAAAATATAATATTGATTTAATTGTATTCATTCCTTTAAATAAAAAAATTATTATTATAATAAATAAATAAATAAGAATAATAATTATCATTACTTTATACATGTCATTTTGATTGCTTTTTCCTTCTTCAAACTGAACCCAATTTATGGAACTGAATAAATATTTTCAGTCAAATCACTTCTAGTAAAATATTCATTTGTTATTAA
The DNA here is from genome assembly GCA_025469235.1 of Pemphigus obesinymphae. Taxonomy (NCBI): domain Eukaryota; kingdom Metazoa; phylum Arthropoda; class Insecta; order Hemiptera; family Aphididae; genus Pemphigus; species Pemphigus obesinymphae. The sequence goes on from JAIPRL010001270.1 coordinate 65,380, forward strand.
CAAATAACAATTATAAACTAAAATTAATGACTTACCTATTAATGTATTAATTATTATTACCTACACAGAGTAATAAAAAATTACTCCATGTACCTACATCAAAATAACACGAATAATAAATGATATCTATTATCTATGCAAAATAACAACAATAGATAAAAATTAATGATAACGGATAAATCATGATAAGAAAACAAATATATGATAGCATATTATGATATATAGCTGGTAATTGCTATACACAAGGTGGTTATATAACTTTAATAATACATTATACACCTTAACGTATGTTACATAATTATACAAATATTACAATTCTTAATTTATATGAATAAAGAATAGGTATCTAATATCTCCATGAATTATATTAATAATATAATGTTAATTATATTATCTTCATTCCAATATGTATTAAATTAATTAAACATTTAACAAAATCTTTTACCACCAGTTAAGTAATCAACAAAAAAAATTTACGAATTATATTAAACATAATTTTAACCTAAACGTTGATTTTTAGCAAACTTTAGTATTAGTATTCTTATCATTATGCATACTCTTTAGAAAAATAGAGAAAGTGATTATAAATTCTGAAATAATCTAGTATATTATATGCCTATACTACATTTTACCAATCATTTGTCTTGCAACACCTATAACATATATGTTCATTATACTATAAATCTTCACACGTAAATAGATTTACTGGGCCAATTTCAAGCCATAATATTTAATTACAAGTCACTTTTAATCACTAGTTTTAAAAGGCCACATTGATCATGATATCATTTTCAACCCATATTGAAAGATATAAATTCAATAGCTTTTTGACGTCATTCATTATTAGAAGTACCTATTGTCAATATTATTGCTTATACAAACTTTCATCATCAAATTGAAAATTGAAAAAAAAAGTGTACTGAAATATTAATAAGTATAAGATAAATAATATATTAATATTGTGATAAATAAAAATATTTTTTTGTCAATAAATCTTCCCTTTATTGTTAAATCTAAAAATACAATTAAAACAACAAAAAAAAACAGTCTCCATTCATAACTAAATTTATACAAAAAGTACCTATTTTAAATCACCATTTAATTAAAAATTAAACTATACAAGGTTTTGTACAATCATTACAAAAACTATAAGATTTATGTTAACTATAATATAGATAGATAAATTGCCACAATATTATTATTACATAATAAATATATATGAACAAGAGGTGAATTTGGCATTTGATAAGTAAATAGACATTGTTTAAAATTATCGATAAAAATATTACATTATTTCAATTATTAAAAAAAAACAATTTTAAACAGTTAGGTACACTATTAAATATTGTTATATGGATAAAGAAAATTATGATACTTTCACTTACTGTAAATAAGAGTTTAAGTAATGGTATTGGTCCATTCACTTGAGTTATATACATCTTATGTATAGATACCTATTTACAATATATAAACTTAAAACTTAAAATCAATCATAGTAACAATATCAAATTTTAATAAAATTTATCAAATCACAGTATTAATTAAAAAAAGTTGTACATATCAGTTTCCATAAGACTTAAAACAAAACAATTCAGACACACAAACTATATGAGACTTTAAACAATAAAACAAGCAGTTAATATATTTGTAGTATGAGTTTGTTACACATTTACATCTTATAAATATGTTATCTTATACTTATTTAATTACCCAACAACCTTATTGAATTAAAGCTGTTGAATTTTATTTACACGTTTTAAGTTTTATTAAGTATAAGGTAACTTTAAAACACTATGTCCAAATAGGCACTATTATTAGTTTTCAGAAAGACTTGGCGAATTGAAAGTATTTCAACTCAAATACTTAATAAAATAATAACAAAAACATTTGATACTATATTAAAAATTATAGCAATACCTAAAAACATATTTTATCTATGTTTAGTTAGAAGAAAATCAATTTCAAAAATCTTAGATGAATATTTCAAGTGATGCAAAAAGTTTTATTAGTTGCATATAAATTAATTAAATCAATGATTGCCACAAAAAAGTAAAAACTTATTTGTTGTTTAATAAACTTAATATTAAATTTAAAAAATTAATTTATGAAGTTTGAAGTTGATCTTGATTTGTATACTTACATATGTATTTATTCAACAAAATGTACTTTTAATTTAACATTAAGTCCAGCTAAGAATTTTTAATTTATACCAGAAAAATACCGAGACACGACTAATTAGTAGACACTTAGTTTTAAGAAATAAATACCTATTCCAGAAAATGTGTATTACTAAATATAAAACAGTTATTTGATTTAAAATTTCAGTATATCAATCATCACTGTATCTTATATTTATGAGACATTTTTAAATAATAAATACTGAAAGACTTACACAGGTATAACCTAATAACAATTTTACAAAAAGGAACCAATATATTGATAGTGCGATATACATTTCAACATAATCTAAACTTGGGGCTCCTGGAAGACTCGTCATCAGATTCATAGAAATACCTTTGCTTCGGAGATAAACCAATCTGAAGTCGTCGGACAGCTTCTTTAACAAGGCTACCTTCTCTTAATAATGCCTGAAGCATTTCGTATGGATCGTTGTTGGTCTGAATATCATCGTCACATCGACACGATCGTCTATCGGAACACAACTCACACGCAGTGGGCTTGGAGTAGGGCTTGGCGCGAGCAAAATGTGTACGATGACGTCTCGACTTGAATCCAGATAGGCGTAGGTTCTCTTTGATCTCGGACACCAGGTGCTCAACGTCCAGGGATAGCAATTTGGACTTTTCGGCAGATGTAACCGATGCGGTGGCGGCGGCGGACGTCATCATGTCCCTGCTGGGCATTGTATCACACATTTGGAAATGTCCGCGTATCAATAACCGGCGCACAGAATAATAATAATAATAATAATATTATTGCGGTCTGAACGGAATATACCTATGCCAGAAATCGGATGTCGACAAAATATTATGTTCGTCGTGCGTCCGTGATAATGTGAATGTGCACCACAACGATGTCCGTACGATTAAACCGAACGCAAATTTTTATTTGATTGTCGAAAACAAAAATTGTAGAAAAAAAAAACAAGGGCGTACCTATACGATGTATTTATGATAATATTTTATGCGGCCAACGAATGAATATGAAACTACCGGCACTAGTCACACCAGTGTGTGTGTGTCTCTCAAATTGGATCGCCGCCGACCGTCCGGTAGTAGGGGTAACCGCGCACACACACACACACACACACACACTCGGCAAATACGGTTGTTATTGTTTTGGTGCCAATACACGCAGACAAAACAGTGTCGTGTGTGTATACGTATCCGTGTGTATTTGCGCGCGCGCGCGCGCGCGTGTGTGTGCGTGTGCGTGATCGGACGAACGGACGAAAACGTCACACAGATTTTCCCCAGACGGGCAAATTTTTCTTCGACTACAACGGCCCGCTACACCGTGACACGTCGGGCTGAAATGTTACCGTTGAGACAATAATATCTGCTTACCCGGGACGGTTTCGACGGGGAGGTGCGATAGATATTATTATTGTTTTTTTTTTTTTTTTTTTTTTACTGTCAAATATTATGGACACGCGCACGCAAATAACATTCGACTTACAATATCAACAAGAGGAGAACAACAACAACAGACGACGACGACAGGTATCCTGCAGATGCGGTGCGGGCAAAACGACGACGCGACGGCACACACGTATGGGGCCAAGGTTATTTCATCAGCCGACTAACACCACCAGAAGCAGCAGCTGTGGTGGGGTGGCGGGGACGGCTACGACCGCGACGACGGTGGGAGAAACGTAAACACAACAGTCGCAGAACGGTAATATCTGGTGTACGTGTGTCTATGTTGTTGTTGTTTATAAACACCGTGCACGGTCCGGCAACGCGGCGGTCGTCGCGCCGTGTTGTTTGTGCCGTGCCACGTTGCCGGATGTCCTCCGCCGCAGCCGTATCCCACCCATTGGATCGTGAAATATACGCGTTGGTAACAGCGGCCGGTCACCTCTATGACTATATTATTATTATTATTATTATTATTATTATTATTGTTATTTGTTATTGTTGTATTTATTATTATCGTGTGCGAACTACGAGAAAAAAACACACGCCAATCGTTAATGCTAAATAATATCATTATAACGACGACCAATAACTAATAAGTATTATTATTATTATTATTGTGGCCCACACGGCCACACATGCGAATAAACAAAAAATTAAAAATGGTTTTATATTTATAGAAAATAATAATAACACCCATGTACGGTACCTACTATGCAATAAATTATTATTATCAATACATGTTTATGTTTTTCTTTTTAACTTTATGTGTACGCTGTAAATACTAAATAATAAATAGTACTAAATAATAAATAGTATTATCGTTGTTAACGCACAAAATACAAAATGTGTAATAGGTATACCGAAGTCTAAATGTATGTAAACGTACAGCCCAGTAGGTGCTAAAATTGATTAATAATTATTATAATGTAAATATATATTATACCCATTACCATTGATTATAAATAATATATAATAAAATATATTAAATGATATTACATACTATATCAATTGTACTAAATATACGGCGTGTTCAAAAAGCAAAAAACTTTACGTATGTATAATATACAATGTATATGGTATATAAAAATAGTATAAGGAATGTCGTATATTTATCAAGATAGAGCGATATTATTAATCATCAGGTATTTATTGAAATCAACAAAAATAACATTTATAGGTATTACGTAAATACACAAGTACTTATTGTGAAGCATTTAATGTGTTTATTGTCGACACATTTTGGTTCGATAAATCATTGACAATTCTCGATGAGCACGTCGTGAAAATTAATATATTAATTTTTAAAGAATTTTCGTGCATGACGTTGAGTAGAATAAATAAAAAAAAAAAAAATTATTAATACTACAATTCACATTTTAATCATTTCACTGAGTAAATATCACTCAGTAGTCAGTACCCAAATTACCATAATAATATTAGAACTCGTAATATATTATATTATTGTAGCGCGTCGGAAATTTAATTTGGAACAAAATTCACCCAAATATTTTTATTTCTCTCTGCAGCTCACGGTGGGCGAGTTGTAAGAGGTCATTACAAGGGCGTAGCTAGGGAGAGGACTAAAGGGGCTATAACCCCTACCCCATTAGCCGTGTTTTTTTTAACTATCTATTTATGCTAAATTGATTGCAGTTATTTAGTAATAGTTGTAGTTTTGTTAATAACAATTTTTATTAGAAAATATATGAACACAATGTAATGTAATAAAAAAAGACGTTCAAAGAAGACTGCGTTGTTTAAATATTTGATCAAAATACTCCTAGGAGACTGCAATAATTAGCAGTTTGGGGATCCTAATTGTTAAAATAAAATATATATATTATAAAAAATATGACTAGAATATTCACAGAAAGTTTATAAAGGTAAAAAATAGTTTCGTCTAAGTCATCATCATGTTAACCTACATCATTACATACTATATAAGAGGACGCTATACATGCGATTTTTAAGGGGTTCTATATAGGCAATTTCTATGAAAATTTAAGAAGAATGAAAAAATTTTATCATTTGAAAATATTTAAGAACATTTTAAAAAGTAATTTAAAAATAGATCTGTGTATGGTACCACTTTTTATTGTTGTGTAATCACGATGTGTTTTAACAAATCTGTTTTGAGAGAAAACATTGTTCTCGGGCTGAAGTTGTAATTAAAAAACCAAATTTTGACACAATATTTTAGACGAAATTATCCGTGTTCTATTTTCATCTCTTTTTCGATATCACAAGACGTGGAACTGATATTATGCCACCTATAAAAATCTAAAAAAAATGGTTTTTACAAAATTAGTAACTTTTTTAAGATTTTATATTTTTTTAAAGACGACAGTAGATCACAGATTATTTTGTCAACAATATTGTGTCAAAATTTAGTTTTTTAATTATAACTAGATACAGCCTAAGAACAATTTTTCTCGTAAAACAGTTTTTTATGATAAAATAATATATGTGTAGCGTTCTCTTATTAGAATCAGCTTGTAACCTGATGATAACTTATAGTTGAAACTAATTGTTACTTTTATAAACATTTTAAGAATACTGTAGGCATATTTTCTTTTTATATATTTTTTATAATATATATACATTAATTTTGTATTATATAATATATAAAATATTGTTATTCTTATAATATATATATATATATTTTTTTTAAAAATATATTCTTAATTGTTATTATATTTTGTGTTGTATAATATCTAACAATAAACCAATATACTTTTTGACACTTAAGTAAATTTTTTATTATCTACATGTAACATGTGATCTTAGCCCCCTCCCCCTCGATGATTCTATAGGTAGGTACTGAATACTTTTAAATAGTATGTCCTCAACATACACAGAATTTCTCAATGGATTTTCCATTATATTGTAATCTTGGTTATATCTGACGGATAATAGAGTTATTTTTGGTCTGCTGCTCGTTTTGACTCTAGCCACTAGGAAAATCACAAAATTACCTCTTTATAGTACCAATTAGAATGAATTTAACATAAAAATTCTTTTTACTCCTAAACTCCTTTTGCCTACCAAATTGTATAAATACAAAAAATTATGATAAAATTTAAAAAATAGCACACTTCGCACGATGGGTGTCAGTATTGACGAAGTAACTTTGCTCCTTGGATATGTTACTCTTGATGGATATATTGAATTTGAAAGAAATGATGAATCACTTCTTTCAATTAAACAATTATGAGTAGAGCTTCAGTGTAATGTATAAAACTCAGACTATTATTATTATTTGTACCCGTATATAAAATTAAATAAAAATAAACATTATTATAAAACTACTATCTTTGCTACCTTAACCCGCGTAGTACAGCAGTTAAGAGGCCTCAAAACCAACGAAAAATCGACCTAAAAGCGTGACAAAACTGTGGGTCAGATTTAAATTCTGAAAACTGTTTTGAATTCATCAGTTTGTCTTCTAGGGATCGATCGAGGCGTTTATTTTTATTTTATTTTTTAATCGCGTTATTTATCATTAAAAATCACAATTTTTAAATATTGATTATTTTTTACACAACAATAAAAAGTGATACCATACACAGATCTATTTTTAAATTACTTTTTAAAATGTTCTTAAATATTTTCAAATGATAAAATTTTCATTCTTCTTAAATTTTCATAGGGTACGGGGCCGTTTTTAGATTAATTTTAAAATGTACATAAATATTTCTAAATTGTTAGATTTTTCATAATATTTCTTAAAAATTGCCTATACAGAACCCCTTAAAAATCCCAAGTGTTGCGGCCTCTTAAGAGTACACTACACAGTACATACCCGATTTTCAAGGGGTTTTGTATAGGCAATTTTTTTTTTAATTTATAAAAAATAAAGATCTAACAATTATTGAATTATATTTAAATAGTATATAAAAATAGTCATGTGTCAGTATCATTTTTTATTGTTGTGTTATCACAATATTTGTTAAAAATCACGTTCACGCTCTATAACTACAACTTTTCTCTGTATAATCTCAGTCAAAATGTATAAAACATATTAAAGATGAGAATATTTACTAAATCGTAACATGGAGTTTTTTTTCATTATGTTTTTTTGAAAGCCCAAAATCCGTGATTAAAAAATAAAAATCATGAAATTTTAAAATTTAAAACAAAAAATTTAACTAAAAAAACTATGTTATAGCATAATAAATATTCTCATCTTTCATATGTTGTATAAATTTTGACTGCGTTACTAAGAAAGAAGTTGTAGTTATAGAACGTGAACATATTTTAATATCGCTAAAATGAGTGTATAGCAATTATTATATTATACATTGTATATTATACAATCCTCTTAATGATGTTTTAATGAGTTTTATAAAAAAAAAACAGCAATATTTTTATCTTAACCAATTATATTTTTGTTGGTTGAATAAATTTACATATAAATTGATATGAATATATGTATATTTTAACTATTATTAATTAATTTAATTTTAAATGTTATCATATTTTCCATAATATTCCGTATTAATATTTATATATTCAGTACACCTTATAGAAATTTATTTACGTATTTATTTAATACAAGACATCATGCTTATTCCTCCGAATACAGTGAAAAATTTAGTAGGTATATTTGAAAATTGAAATACTTTAGTTTTTTATGAAGCGGTTGATGTTTCTGGAATTTATTTGATAATAATTCAATGATAACATGATATTATAATAACATTTAAAATTAAATATATTAATAATAAATAACAATTATAATTAAAGTGTACATATACATGCATACCAATTTATGCGTAACTTTACAACCTACAAAAAATATATTAGGTTAGGATTAAATATATTGATTATTTTTTTATAAAACTCAAAAAACATCATTAACTCCTTTATTTATAATTGCAGCGCAGGCTGTGGTAATTTAATCGTAAGACTAATTCCGGAACGTTTCTTATTCTAGTCTTCATGGTTTCCCAAAATAATTCAAGACATTGATAACGAAATTTAACTAGAGGTACATACATTTTTACACAGCGATTAATGGCCCGGCAAATTAACTCGTGTTACAGTTATACATTTTTAACTGTATAAAATGATAAAATTTAAAACATGGTGTATGCAATAGAATTTATTTTAACTACAATTAAACGAGTTTACCTTTGTAAATATTTGGTGCAACTCGACATACATTTAGTCGAATAGAATTAAAAATTTGACTTATGCTTAAATCTTTTATTTTTTTTAATATAATATTTAGAAATTTAAGAACGTTGTGATTTAATTTCCATTGGTTATGATCGGATTTTTATTTCTGGAGAGATATGATTTTAAATGTACATTTTTTTCATTTCAATTATTTCGAAAAACATCACCATAGATTTGAATTATTTAATTTTGGATTCTATGTGATACATCTTTACATTTCCCAAAAGCTGTGACCATATGGTTTGATAAAATATCATCGCCCGAGTCAATTCGAAATTCTAATAAATTATTTTACAAATTCAGATAAGGAGTAATACAACAAATATAGGTATATACTATTTATAAAAGTCCACATAATGGTGAAAATTGTGATTAATCTAATCACATATTTTCATACTGATTATCCTGTAGCCATTTTATATTGATTTCGAAAACAAATTTGAATACATAAACAAATTGACTTTTAATCTATCTTTTTTTAATTTTTCAATTTTTTTAGTCAAATATCGATACAATTTTAGTAATTTTAAATTTAATGAAATAATTTTACGAAATAAATGAGCAAAAATATAAAATTAATTAAAAGTAGTTGTTAATAAAATATTTAAATAAATTTTCAAAATATTTATCAGACAACTCGCTACGGTGGACAAATAAATAATAGATCTAAAAAATAGATAAAATATTGTCTGTAAAACTCAATCACAGAGTGTCACCTTTATAAATATTTTAATTCAAACTAATTAATATATATATATATATATATATAATATATACCTATAGATAAAAATAAATTAAAATACCTATATGAATATTTTTTTTATTTTTATTATTTTTACCATCTATTAGTTACAGTGATGTAGATTTACAGATAATATATACAAGTCATGGGAGAGGTAAATATAGGGATATTTATGGCATAAAGAGCTAACCCTCCCTCAACATCAATTTTATACGTAACTGTCTATTATAGGCATACATATATATAGGCTACATATAGCCATATAGATATATATAATATATATATATATAATGTATGACATTCATACAACCACTGAAATTATAGGTATACCTACTAATAATATGTATCTTTTTGTCTATGAAATAAGTATTTTAAAATCATCGTATTTAATTTAAATCAATATTTTTATTAAGTTAAAATACAAAAAATTAGTTAAATCTTGTCCTTGTATAAAATATAATATTGAGAAGATTTTGTCCGCATTTCCACAACAAATTTTTTTAAGCAAATTCTGTCATTTTTCATGGAAGTTTAATAAAAAAAATTCTCAGATTTGTTGTTAAAAATCATATGCTGAGCAAATACATATAACAGGATAAAATTAATGCAATTTCTTCTTTAAGTGACAGACGTATCTAATTATTTTATAATAAAATATTTTGATATGTCATGTCAGGGGCGTCATTTCAATTTTTCTTAGAATGGAGAAAAGTTTTGACCTGCCCAATTCCAATATTAATTTAATTAAAACTATATGTAGGTACTATGTAGGTACCACAAATAGTGTCGTTCCGAAGAAATATTTATGAGAGGGTGAAATGTGAACAAATAATACTAATAAAGAAATATCTAAGTAATAATTATATCCGCCAATGTTTATAACGTATAAGTATATAATTTATAGCCATATACTTACCTATAGGCAATAAATAATAATAATAATATATAGGTTTATAGTATTAAGCTATAGATATAATAATATAATATACACTTGACTTTTATTTTTTAGACTAATAAATTGATAATTTATCAATGTTATCATTAATTTCATTATAAATAAATATGCAAAATATATAGGTATAATATATACTTTAATAATTATAAAATATTTATATCTACGTTATTGCTTAATTATTATTGACTATTGTACGTAATAATAATAATATGCGATAATATACATTTACATTTGAAAATTGAAAACATGTTTTGATATTATATATATTAGATAATACACTTAACACTTACACATCACAATGATTTTTAATAACTTTATAATCAATGGTAATAATTATAACAGTAATGTAATCATAGTAGGTACAGAAACAATAAAAACAAAATACATACACATTGAAAAATAATAACTGAATATCCATAAATGCAATAGTATTTTAGATCCTGAGTGGAGCGAGGAAGCTATATTGGTCTTTCAATCATGTTTACTTTTATTTTTTTCTGCGTACAACTTATTTTTATACTATTAAATTATATTTTTGAGGTACTTACTATTTTAAATAATTATTATTTTCCATCACAATGATACTTTTATCACACTCACTTTTTAAGGCGGTTGAAAGCTATGTATTATTTCATTGATATAGACCTTAAAAGCCTGTTAAAATTAAGGGTACTTCTGATTTCCCAATTTTAAATCTGAAAAATGATTAAGATTTCGTGGGTTCTTTATTAGAGAACGTTGGAAGTAGAATTTTTATATGTTGGCTAAAACATTTTTCAAAAGAGTATTGAATTTTATGGAAATGTACTAATTTGTAAAAACCTTTGTCATATGATAATAAAACTCAATATGAAAAATGTTGTATTCCCAACATTCTCTAGTAAATTACTTACAGAATCTTAATATATCTTCAGAATTAAAATCGGAACTTCCAATGTATACCCTTAATTTTAACAGGCTTTTTGGTCTTTACAAACACAAAATGAAAATGATAATTTTTATATCGTTTATCGCATGCACGTACGAGAGCATACCTACTCGAGTATATACGAGATCATTATTAGTTCCTAGAACAATTGCTCGGTTGTTGTCGAATCCGTTAACAAAACTGGTTAAATTATTATTTTACAAACCGATCAAACATATTTTATGATGTACCTACGAGGGATGTCCAGAAACGTTATCGAGTTATATTTTTTTTCGTCGGAGAACAATATTTATTGTGTCCACCAATTTCATTGAACCATACTGCTATAAACCAATATTATCTTGGTATATAAAAACGATTTATCACAATACTTTAAAAAATGATAAAAATTAAAATGAAATTTTATTAAAATTACCTATACGGTATACCTACCTAACTAATTTTTTTTATTATAATTATTATTTTTACGTTACATAATGGAATAGTCTTAGGTATAGGAGCAAGTGTATCTTTTAAATTACTATCAGACTGTGGTCTATTTAGTTGCGACGATGAAGACGAGTATGGAATAAAAGTAAATCAAAACAAGTACAATAATATACCACATATGACATGTATTTATACACGAGCCGAGTACGCTTGAGCAAAGTTAAATACAATACATTTATAGGTAGTATTTAAAAAATAGACTTAAATATTAAAATTAAAAATTAAAATCTTACTTGGCTCATGACGTTTAAAATCGGATTAGTATATTTATATTATATACAAACTTACAACTGTAACTTGACTAAACATTTCTAATTTAATATAAATAATAAATAGATATTATAAATTATAATTAATAGTAAAAATACCTCGAAACGAAAAAATGTTTATGTATTTTTAGGCCATACGTGAAAACATAATTAATATTAATGGAGAATAGCGATGTTATTTCGTGATTTTCAAATAAATCGCACAAATGTGATATGTGGTAACATATTATGGTAATATTAACCACGTATACCACATATTATAACCATTCATGTTAACGATTGACGGAGTGCGTGAAAGTAGGCGACTTGTCTAGTGAATTCGCTTAATTTTTGAACGCAAAAGGGGCGTGTCGGCGAATTCGGTAAATATTTACCTATTGCGGTACCTTGTTTATCATTAATTTATTTATTATTCCGGTATTACTGTAGTATACGGTTATCGTCACGGTACCAGTAAAATGTCTGCAATGGAACACTACCTGTACCCGTCCGGTACACCTGTAAACTGTGTACCTGCTGCAGCCGGTGCACATGAATTGCCACCCGTTTTTTGACCTGAAAAGGTTACTCGAATTGCCTCCGATAAAAGTAGAAATCGATAATCTATAATCGATATTTTATATTTTAGTTTAATAGAAATTATTTATATTCGTGTTTTTAATTATTATACGGAACGATGCATGTGTATTTTGACTAAATAAACATAACAAATACATGTTGTTTTATTCTTTAATTGATATATTTTTTTTTTTATTTAAATTTCAAATTTTTAAAACAGCAAAATATAAATAAATTATTTTATTTCAATAAATATAAAATATGAATATTAAAAATATAATATAAAAAATTAAATATTAGATATAATGCTTACAACAATATTAATAATAACAAACATAGGTTATAAACATATAATATTACAAAACATATAAAATCATAAAATTGCTTAATTTTATCACATTTTATTATAATATATGTATATCAATATATAATCACATAATTGTTGTTAGACCTCGATAAGTATATATTAGAATAGTTTTTATCTATATACATATAGATAATAATATAATAACAATGTATAAAGGAGTTAGTATTAAAAGAGTAGGTACACAACATAAATTTTTTAAATTTTCAAATCATAATTTGATATGGTTACATTTCAAAAAAAAATACATTTTGTTTAAACCAACAATGAATTTGTAGGCACTAGAAAATTACACTGGTAGTTTGAACATAAAGTACCTATGTGGCTATGTATAACGGAGATGATTATTGTTTAGTAATGTCTAAAATGTAATTGGTTGTTTTTAAATAATATTCAGTTGGAATAACTAAAGTTTGGTAAAAATAACCAAACGGTTTATTATCTATACAGCAATGCAAAAAAGTTATTAGGTACCTTGTTTTGTGAATTGATCGATAATCCCACACGTATTTTGTATTTTGTACATGCAGCAACCGCGTTTCTGTCTGTCACAGTTTTAAAAGCGAATTTTAGGAATTTATTTATATATATTTATTATATTTTATAATATTTGTTTTTACGTTATAATATAATATAATATTAGTAATAATAAGGTAAAATATATATAGGTAGTACGAGTACCTAATAATAAGATTATTGAAATTTATATGGCTGACCCTGATGTCGCAGATTTATTGAGGGCTAGGTGCCTTGAGAAACAAATCGGAATTTTTGAAAGTAAATTTACAAATTTTAATTACATTGCTACATATTAATATATTAATACAAAAATTTAGAATTATATAATTAAATTCTGTTTACACCATTATTTTAAGTGTTTAAAAGTACATCATTCAGGGAAACCATTTTTGATAAAAAAAAAAAATGTTATTTGAAGTTTCAAAAAGTGTAGGTACAATTTTCAAGTTCTTATCTATAACTATTATATCATCGTTTTATGTATAAAAATACAAACATTTAAAAATAAAAAATTTGTAATACGGCGTGGGGCATAAATTAGATTTATGCTAGCACCTATTAATTACCTATTAATTATTAATAACCATGATATATAGGTATACCTAATATAATAAAAAACTATTATTAATATTAACCCACAATTACTGACATAGATATATAGATATACAGAGTGGAAACAAAGATGTGGTCTCTTTTATAATATTTATGTTTAGTATGATTTGCAAATTATAATTTTTTTTTTGTAATCAGTGAAATTGAGGGAAGGTTTTCAATAATAATTAATCAAATATTAAAATAAATAATTTTATACAATGATCAAAACGATTCTACAATACGAAAAGGTACTAAATATCAACCTAAAATGGTCTTGACTTTAAATATATGTGAGATTTAACTACCTACATTCTGTTAAATTAATGACATTTTGGTTTATAATAATAATCAAGTAATATTTAATTGCATTCAACTTAATACTATTGTGTTTAATGATCATTTTTTTGCTTATGAGGTAGAAGTAAAAAATACAAAAATTATTTTTGTTTCATATGATTCATTGTTTAATCCTATAGGTACCAAATAATATTAATGTTATATCGAGTGGTATAAAATATGTAACAGTTAGATGTCTTTAGAGTGTTGTACAGTAGGAAAAAGTTGTATACATTATTATAGTTATACCTACTTAGTTATTTATTATTATATAATATAATAATATACTTCCCAACATTTGTTAAAATGTATTCTTAAACAATATGATATTAAAATTATGTATATTACTATACATAATTATTAATATTTATATTAATAATTATGATTATTAATTATAAGTTATTATTGTTATTATATAACAATAATAACTTATTGTTATAATTAGTTTTATTATTATTTATGTAGATATATAATTTAATTGTATACCTACTATTAATTAATGTATTATTATTATATATTTTATTCCTATATTATATATTGTGTACATTATTCAGTAAAAACAGATTATTAAATAATATAAGATATTCTATCATTAAAATGCTCTTTTTTTTAATAAATTGATATGATAAATTATAATTGTATGTTCTTTTATATATACATATATATATATATGAGATATAATTTGTTCTTTCATCGACAAATTATTTTGTTATTTATAATAAAAATTGTATAGGTATTGATAATGTATTATTTGTATTTACTTTTTTTATATCATCATATTTATAATGTTTGTACATTTTTTATTAATTAAATACAGTTTAAAATATATATTCGTAAAATATATTGTTCATTTATTTTTAAACCAATGCCTTTATTTACATTTTTGGTTATTCTAACCATACAAAATTATATTACATTAACCAAAATATCTGTTAATTGTTATATCAAATTAAAGGAACTGTTGTATATACCAATATTTATTGTTGAATTTACCAAATAAATTGTAGGGTATATATTTATATTGGTGTTATCAACATAATGCATATTAGAATAAACTAAATATTTATTGTTGGATTTACCAAATAAATTGTTGTGTATAAATAATGTAGAGTGGTTACCAATAATTTATAAATAAAATACCTATTATATTATATATATTATGTAAAATATAGGTGACACTAACATTATAGACTTATGGACTTATCAGACATGAACTAGGTAGTGAACTACACAATAGATATTTACGGGTAGGATTGGACACGGCTAGTCGTACGGTCGTCGCGGTCGGTCAGTAATTAGACTTATCAGTTACCTACTTTAATACGTTCTAGCACTCTTTACTAGTAGGATTTTATAACTAATAAAATCTGGGATCTAGCACTATATATCTTGAAAATTAATATGTTACGCTATTGAGCCTGAGAGACATCCATATCATTCCTAATTATACTGAAACTACGGTGTAGAGAATATCTACATAGTATTCTATGTGTACAATGTACACATCACGGTCTTAGAAGATAAGGTCGGAGAACTAATTCTTATCTGTTGTCCGCTTAGTGCGTATTATTAGTTAAAATTTAACTCACTCGGAGTATTACAGCTGCAGGTTATAATTTCTTAGGGTATGTATTTTTAAGAATCCGATTGCCCCTAAATTACAAAAACATATAATCTATAGTATTGGTAACATATTTATTTATTTACATAACGGTACCTAACCATAGAAAAGTAACCTAACCACGAACTAACATACTAGCTATGGAGTATGGACTGGAAACGAATGTCTAAATAGCGGCCCAGTTTTGTTATGAATATTTTGTGGTGGGAGAAATTACCGGACTGTGCTGTACCCTGGTGGTGAATATCATAAACTACAAATGTGTATGCTTATAATAATAATAGTTAAGTAACCGACGTTTTATATTATTGCTAATAGCACACACGTTAGTAGTTCATGGTATTTTCCACCAGGGTACAGCACAGTCCGTTTATTTCCCACACCACAAAATATCCGTAACAAAAACTGGCCGCACTCCCGTCAACTGATTACCATGTCGTTTTCAGTCCATAGTATCTTAGTTCGTGTACCTAACTAATAAATAATTGTTACTTTTATGAAATGATATAAAGTTTATACTTTTAAAATTGTTTTCTTGAATACGATATGCCAAATCACATTTGTTTATTTGGTTGTAATAAACAACAAAAACTTTCCCTTTTTTCCATTCCAAAAGAGAAAGATCTTAAGGATAAATGGCAAACATTATTAAATCTTAATTTAAATAATAATAAGACCTTTGTAGTTGGTACGCATAGTACATAGTGATCACGAACTAAGATATAAAATCCTCAATTTGCGGTTAGGATTTGTGACTAGTGAGTATAAGGATGAAAGTGTCGCGATCTATCGACGATTTTAGCTATAGGTACTATATATATATATTTATACTTTTTTTGAATATTTTTTTTTAAATAATTTTGTCTATTTTTAACTTGATCTAAAATAATGAACGAATAACTCGTACACGAATCATTCGTTTACTTGTTATCGATTACCGATGAAAAATCGTATTTTTGATTCATAATCGAATAATGATAGACGAAAGATTAGTATATGAATTATTTTCAATTGATATATAAAATTATATTGACAATACTACTATTTTACCGCTATTTTTTTAAAAACATACATAGATGCAACTACAAGTTCTTTAAATATATTCTATGGCTAAACATAAATTATCATTATTATATATTATAATATGCACTGAACTATATAACATAGATTATATGATTTTTATTAATTAAATAATATTAATATTTTCTTTTTGTAAATGTATTTTATTGCTGTTTAATTAAAATTAAAATTATGAGTGGATCAGTAGTTGAAATACGCCCTAAAGAGAAAAATATGGGCGAAGAGCAAAACAAGTTGTTGGTTAAATGGGTAATAAAACACTCACAACTTAACACTAAAAAATATTTATCAAATTTCACATTAAAAGACTCTCGGAGGCTTTGGGAAGAAATACCATTAAAGTTAAATTCATGTGTTGGTGTCAATAAATCGTGGAAACTGGAGAAAGGTAAGCTTCTTATATTAATATGTACCTATATTTTTTTATGACTATAATTATTATTTTATTATTAGTATTTAGTGCTACAATGAATTCCAAATGCATGTAATAATGAATATTATTTTGTAATAAAAATATTTGAAACTATAACAGGAAAGTCGAGGAAACCTATTTTTGCAAAATTCAGTAAGTACCTACCAAAACTGAAGTTGATGCTAGAAAGAGGTGTTGATTTTTCATTATGGAAAAAAACAGTCAATAAAGCCTAGAAATATATAGTTACGTCGGTAGATGAACAACCATTACAGTATATCATGAATTGTGAAATGTCCAAGGAAATGTGGGACATGCTGCTCAGCATAATATAAACAGAAGTCAAACACAAGTGTAACTTTAATACAACAACGGTTTTATAGGTACATTATGGACCCAAACGACGACATGGCAAGTCATATTTCAAAATTAGAAAATTTAAGCAGAAAACTTGTGTTTTAACAATTAGGTGAACCAATATCTGATTCAATGCTTATGACCAACATTTTGATGACTTTGTCAGAAAACTATAAAAACTTCTATAGTGCATGGGACTTGATACTAAATGGAAACAAAACGTTAAAAAACTTGTCATTTTGACTTATGGTAGAGGAAACAAAACAAACTCAAGGATATAAGGTCCAGAAATATATTGCCGGAAATAGTGCGTTCTCGGCAAAGAAATCATAAATTATAAATAAAAACATTCAAAACTGATAATTCTGGAAATCAACGAAATAATGATAAAAAACGAGGTCATTGGAAGCATGATTGCTGGATTTTAAAAAAGGAACAAGATGAAAAGAATAAAAATGAATCAAACTCAGATAGTGCGTTACTTGGAGTAAGTCAATAGGTATAAGATATTGAAATATGTGATTCAGAAAAATAGTTTATAGATTCATGCAGAGCTCCTGGCAAGACGAATATTTTAAGCTCCCTCTCCTCAAATAATTTGGTCCATCCAGCGTCCCTGTGAAAAAATTGAGAAACCTCTTTGAAAACCCAAATAATCGAAAATCCGCTATAATTTATAGCAAAAAATATAAATAAAAAGTCATTCGCATAAATTGTCTCTAAAAAAAATTGAAATTGCGCCTTTCGTATTAGGGGGCGTTCAAGGATTACGTCAGCAATTTTTGGTCTTTTTAGACCCCTCCTCCCTCTTTTCAGCAAATGTCCGACCCCACTACTTTATTACGTCAGTATATGTCCGACGACCCCCTTTCTATTAAAAAAAAATAAAACATTTCCGAATTTTAGATGAATTAATTAAAAATAAATGAAAAATTTTGTTACTTATTTTGAATTTTATTTTTCATATTTTAATTTTTTTTATTACTGCTGACATCAGCATGGTTATTACCCCCTCCCCATTCCCCTTGTAAGCAAAGGTAAACACACGACAGACCCCCCTCCCCCTAGGCGTTTCATAATACTTGAACGCCTCCGTACTGTGTCCTGCACATGCCACCTTGCTAGGTTCTCGGCCCGGCCCTGGATTCAGGTGCAAGTGATCACATGACCAGTAGGAAATAGTGGTTCATTAATTATGAGTTACTCAAAACTCAATTATCGGTAGGTTTTGGCGATGATAAACACATTATGGCTAATTGGTAAAGGTAATATAAATTTTCAAACAAAAATTGGTGATAAATGGATTAATAGTCATTTGTTAAATGCTTTACATGTACCCAAGTTCAAAGTAAATTTGTTTTCGTGTGGAGCGTGCTTTGATAAAGGTATAAAAATTATGATAGACAGTAACGGTTGTATGTTTAAAAGGGATATCGCATAGGTGCTGTGGGAGTTCGTAAGAATAAATTGTTTTCGATGACTATCAAAATAAGGGTTTCGCAGGGAAATGAACAAGCTAATATTGCTGTTAAAAATATTACGTTACAACAGTGGCATAAAAACTTATGTGCCCTGTAGACGATCAAATTATTTGTCAAATTTTTGTTTGACAATTGTATTTGTCAAATTTTTTGATAGTGTACAAACTTGTTTGACGTGTTTGATGAAAATTTTGATTGACTGCGTGTTTGACAAACCTGTTTGATAGTAAGCGACAGTGTTTGTTAAATAAGATCTCAGTTATCATCTTAACACTATGGAGAACACAATTGCGATGTATGACAACAGAAATTGAAAAATAGCAGCAATATTTCTAAAAAAGAATTTCTTTTGCAATTCATCTCCATATATCGCAACATACCGATGCTATGGAGAATAAAATCAAAAGACTACATGGATTAAAACAAGAGAATCAATGCAATTAAAAAAATGACAGAATTATTAAAAATGTGTCGCTGGAACATCACTAAAGAAAATGTTAAAAAAAAATTTATATTCTACGAACAACTTTCAAGCATGAAAATAGTAAAGTGAAAAAATCAATGCTTTCTGGATCTGTTACTGACAAACTGTATGTACCTTCATTATGGTACTACAAAGAGCTTGAATTTCTGCAAGACCAAGTGGAGGAAGAATTGGGAATCAGCTCAATAACAGGAAAAATGGTAAATAGTAGATAACGTTTATTTTATTTTAAATCTTACAAGTACAACATATACAATTACCTACTCTAAACATATGTTTTGCTATGGAATAGCACCCGTTGTATTAAAATATTCACAAAAATCATCTCTCACTTCTTTTGCTAATATAGTACTATTTCCAGCTCGTGTACGTTCGATATTTAACAAATGATTTGGCTTATTTCTTTAAAAACCATGTATGACAGTTCCCGTAACACAATCTTCCATGTCTACTTCTCCATTCCTGATGTAATTTTTTTGTTTCATAAGTAAATTGTGTAAATGACAAAACGCCATAACTACAATTTTAGCTTTTGTAAGAGATAATTGGATAAATTTTTGGAAAATCTTAAAACGACTCGCAAGAATGCTAAATACATTTTCAATTATTCGCCGAGCACGGGATAAACGATAGTTCAATATCCTTCTGTTATCATTTAAAACCTGTTTATTGTAGGGCTTCATAAAATTTGGAAGAATCTAGAAGGCTTCATCGCCTAAAACACAAATGGCATTTTTTTTATTAAAGTTTGGCAATTCCTCTGGCTCTGAAATCTGAAACTGGTTGTTCTCAAACATATTCCAAAATTTTCTATTTTTAATTATTCCTGCATCTGACACTCTGCAATTTGTACCGACATCAATCCTGATTAATTCATAATTTGCATTAGGTATGGCCATAAACACTGTGCTGTGTGTTTCTTTATAATTATAATAATAGGAACCGGAATGCTCAGGTTTTTTTAAAGTGATATGCTTTCCATCTACAGCTCCAATGCAATTATCAAAGTTCCATGTATTTCCAAATTGTTGCTTCAATATTTTCCAATTTTTTTGTGTTTTGGGTATCTGAAACATAAAAATACTTATTAATTTGTTGTTTTTGTTTCTAGGAATCATCATCAAAGCTATCAACATCAACACAATCATCTTTGCCACCTTCAGCATCTATCAGCTGGTACCTCAAGGTTATAGATAATCTTTGAGAAGCTGGAATAGATTTACGCATAACGGTATCCTTTTTTGCTATGCGAAGACTTAATAATGTTAATAAATCTTCAAATGTTTTATGGTCCATGCGCAGGAAGTTTGCGTAGTCATTTGGTTCTGTGGGCAATATTTCCCGCAACAAATTTTGTGCGTATATTTATCCCGTAATTTCAACCACTCTCTAGACCATTGAAGACTTTTTTTATTTTTCTTCGTATGTAGTGCTAGCGTCAATGCAAAACACACCTTATCTGTATTAGGTACTACTCATTGTTATATAACGACACGAAGATGATAACAACACACGAACGTCAATTTGCGGTAAGGAGAAACCCGAAACTATGGGCAAGTTTAACAAATTTATTTTATCTTTGGTTTGATCGTATGCCCTTTTGTTTGATGAAAACATGAAGTTTGACAAACAAATTTGACCGTGTACAGGGGCCTTTAAGTCATCAGAATATTTAATTATCAGAGAATAGTTTGATAACGGTAAAGGAAAGGGAATCGGAATCGGTGGGCGCATAAACGGACCGGGAAATTGAATAAATAAATAGTATTGGTTTCTTCATGGAAGAAATGGTGTTTGAAGTAAAAATTGTATGTAATATAAGATTATTATTATTGTTCGTTGAAAACATATAATAAATACATATATATATATATATATATATATATAAATAATTAATAATAATATATAAAAACGTAATTTCACTCGTATCTCCCGCGTTGGTATAATTATTGCTCGCGTTTATATTGAAATCATAGGAACGAAAATAAATGGCGAGGCGGTTGGAGCTTATTGTTTTCTACTATATAGGTACATCTAATGATCAACATGGAAGGAATAATGTTTTTTACTATGTAGTATTTTTCACTTATTAAATAAATATTTACGCCCCCCCCCTAGTTACGCTTTTGATTATACGAGTATATAGCGTTAGCTAAACCACTTAACTATAGTTTTGACGAAATCGAGTTTATTATATAAAAATAATATATAGAATCTCTTTGCGCTTTTTGTTTTATGCAACATGTAAAATTGTTTATTAATTTTTCCATGAAAATCGAGTTTAATGTTATTTAAAAAAAAAAAACACCGAAATCATGTATCTACATGTTCATCATAGGACATGAGGATAATAATTGTGTGTATTGTATAGATACGACGTTTTGCATTTAGAGATTCACTCTCTTCCTTCTGAAAAGTATAAAAATTGTAGTTAATAGTTACGATGGTATTGTGGTTTAGCCAACGATAGGGAAAATAAGGATATTAAATATTAATTATAGAATAATGGTAATCACAGTGTTATACCTTGATTGCAAGTAAAATGGTAACCCTTCTCATAATAATATAAATGTAATTTGGAGATTTGATGGGTTAATTCCTCCCCAAAATCAAAATCAATCTTATAAATTCCTCAAATAACAATAAAAATCGTCAATAATAAAGGGGAGGCAAATCGTCGTACGTCGACCCCCTCTATAAATCCGACACTGTACCTACTACACAGTAAAAACATAAATTCTGCTAACGTGCTAAATTCCCGGTTTCTAAACGTATCGTAAACAGTAGGTAATCTAAAAACATTATAAAAATGAAACGAATAAGTAATTACATATATCTATCCGCTCTTGTAAAAAATTAACAATGTTTCTCGTAACTATATTATAAAAGTATTATGAAACAAATAATATCTATCTACCTAGTAACTAAATGTACAATTGTAAATATATGAATTTGTATGTAACTACGGACGGACAGACGAACACAACGGGGACATAAGGTGTCTAAACTTGTGTTTAGAAACCTAAAACGAATTAGTACACAATTATTAGGTACCTATAGGTACTCGTTTTGAGAAAATAATACAATGTGACAATAGAACTTCTGAATTCTTGTAATTACTGTGAACAAAATAATATTTATACATACTAAAACAATACGATTTAATCATCGTAATTGATCGTACTAGTTATTCCAAAAAAAAAACTTCAAGTTTTATAACAGACTAAACTATCCATGAACTAATGACTAATCCATATGGTAAAAGAGAAAGAAATGACACAATCGTATAAAACTGCAGAATTACATTCATAATAATATAATATAGGTACCTATATATATATAATATCATTGATTATTGATTATTGATTATATATATATATTATAGATTGGCCACCGGCATAGAAAATTGTACGCGCCGGCTATTCACCCGATAGAGAGCGTTAACAATATGAATTGAGTATAATAATGTTATATTTGGACGATCGATCTTCGATATTTTGGACTACGAAACGATAATAAACGGCCGACAAACCTCAAACCTCCGCGCACTACACAACCGCCTGACAAAATCCAATACGAATAACAAAATTTAATTTATTGTTACACACACATCGTTTTCCCAATTTGTTGACATTCGAGCAAGGGCGTAGGTAAGGGGGGGTTTAGGGAGTTCAAACCCCCCCCCCCATTGAAAACTAAATTTACCCTAGATAAAATTAACTAAAAAATATAAATGGGTTTCTAACTAAAATATTTTTATCCATTTATTTAATTTACCATTTTAATACTAT
>JAIPRL010001271.1:0-26785 GCA_025469235.1 Pemphigus obesinymphae
TTCTGACATCTGTTATACTACTCTTAAATCTGCGTTCGATTAATACATGGTCGATTTGGTTTCTCGTTCTGTCATCTGGTGATTTCCATGTTGCTTTGTGTATGTTCTTGTGAGGAAATGTAGTACTGCTTATTGTCATGCCAGTGGATGTTGCAAACGACACTAGTCTCAGCCCATTATCGTTGCACTGTTCGTGCAGGCTTTCTCTTCCAATCGTGGGGATAAATTGTGATTCTCTACCACATTTTGCATTCATATCACCCACCACTATTTTTATTGAGTTTTTCCGTATTCCCTCGTATATTTTCGTCAATTCATCGTAAAATTCATCTTTTTTATTTTTATTGCTAACTTCCGTTGGGGCGTGTGCGTTTACTATACATGTGTTTATTGGCTTCGTGTCTAGCATAAGTAACGACAGTTTATCTGAGATCGGCCTAAACTCTATGACGTGTGGTACTAACTTTCTATGCACCGCGAAGCCACTTCCAAAATGGTGAGAGCTCTGTGATCCAGAATAGTAAATTACGTATTCGCCTACATCAATTTGCCCAACGTCTAGCCATCGTACTTCCTGTATTGCTACTACGTCTATCTTATATGTTTTCAACACGTCAGCTAAGTTTTGGCATGCACCAGTTCTAAACAGGCTTGTTACATTCCAAGTTGCTATCTTTAATCCAGTGTTCCGTTTCCATTTTCCAGTCTTTAATCCATAATCTCTTGTCCGAGGCTTCGATATTTGTGATATCATAACAAAAGTGTTTTAAATTAGGTAGGGTTGTCAGCCCTACGCTAAACCCCCAACCTGGAGGACCAGACCACCCAGCTAAATAAGGCCAGGGGGTGGCTATTGCAGCAGCTAGTGCTGGGCGATGGGGACGCCACTTTCCCTACGCCTTTTTAATATTTCTTATACATTTTTTTTTTTGTTAGTTTGAATTAAATATTGTATCTACCTCTTTTATTTAATTTAATTAAACGTTATATCATACCCTGTGATGAGTCCATATTTAAGTATTGATGCCTAACTCACTGATTCACACAGTACTTAGGTAGATAGGTAGGTGCCTATACTATAGATTTTATATCTCATAGTAATGAATTAAAAATCGTAGGACTTCCGTAGTATTTTTCACAATTTTTGATTAAATTTATATTGATACTTTCGATAAACTTATATCATATATATATAAATATGATGTTTAACCGGACTTTCAAACATAACAACCTGACAACAATGGTTATATAAAATTCGAAAACGAAAAGTCCGAGCGACTTCTTATATGTGAGGAGTTTGTATATACTATACCATATTATACTTTTTTATTTTATACCCATATTATAATATTATATTATATTAATATTTCTTGAAATTTTGATTAAATTTATAGTGATGCTGTGTAAAACCTGTTACTCAGGCGAGTTACAAGTTTTTATAAAAATCGGAGAATAGTAATAAGTTCGATCAATTTTCGGGTTATATATTTTGTTAACCTATTCGTCGGAAAAACTTTAGAAGTGAACGACTATCGTCTAGAAAGCAAACGCCATTTTCCACCATAGGAGGAATATTTTTAAAACTAATTAATTGACAATATTATTTCCAATAAAATGCATATACCAAAGTATACTAATACTAATTACACTAAAAATTAATTATACTAATAAGATGTTGTACTCAATATAAAAGTTAAACTTACAATATGTCACACTCAATCGGAGTTTCAAATTCAAGGTTACGCACCCAAAAGGTGTTAAACTTACAAAGAGTAGCACACGGTAGGTGTTGCACTTAAGCTAGTATATTTATAATATGGTCAATAGATGCATATTTCGAATTAGATTCGTGGAAGGATGGGAGGTATCAGATAATTTAATAAATGTACTTGAGGTAATAATATATGTAAAGGAATAAAACTTTATGTTTATAATAAATATTTTTCCGTCATTTATCGGCAGTTTTACCAATTCGTATATTACTATAATATGTTAGAAGTTTCTGCTGTGTGTCCCCCTCCCCTCCCAATCACAATATAGGAGTTGTATCTGTATCGATCGTTGTTATATTATATCATATCGGCATACAATATAATATTATAATATATAAATACTGACTTGTTATAGTACTATTTATGTACCTATTGAATTAAAAATCCATATTTTTAGTATAATTTGAGTAACCAAATAGCTTAATAAGATAGTAATAAAATAATAACATACAAAAATGCATCTATAAGGCAACAAATAAACGACGGGGGTTCGCTTATTTCTTGTAGGAGTAAACTGAAGATATCGGTTTTCGCTGGCCAGTTTTAATTTTCAGCCGGTGACACGACATACTCAATCGCCATTGTAAAATGCCGTATAACAGCAAAATACATAGAACATATAGGGAATGTACACACTATCGACTTTTTACCGGCCTAAAATCTGTTCCATTTCTTACATTACATTCAATGACGCCATCTATTTGACATTAATTTGACATCCAATACATTTATCCTTGCTATGGGAGAACAACTATATTATTAACATATTAAGATAGGTAATGTAAAATGTATAAAATAATGATGGAAAAACAAATATTATTAAAATTAAACATCGATGCCATACAAAAACATGCATAAAACGTCCCTCCAATGTATCCCGTACAGAGAGGGAACGGCACACGTCCAGAGTGCTAAGAAGCAAACAATCTGTGGCATCTGTTAGAATCTGCATGTGTGATCACGAACACAACTGAAGACTTGTACTTAAAGTTTTAGATAATATTGTGAGTGATATTCACGTTTGAATCAACCGTCTATTAAATTTAGAAAAAAGGTTAAATTCTTTGTATTTTTATTTAATAAATATAAACCTAATAAGATTTGCATATCCACGTAATTTTTAACATTCACAATCAGACATAGAACTCGTGGGAGGAGTGACACTTTCAAGGAAAGTGAAAATTATATACTCCTTATAATATATGTAGATTTTAGTATTTCTTTAATTAAATATATATAGTATATATACATTATACACAGATGTATATAGACATATTTTGTTTTTTTCAATCCCTATTAATCCCCGAACATATCAACCTCAAAACGCTTACAATTGATATCCAGCGAGTAAGGTAATAACCACGAACTACAGTGTGAATACAATTGAAAAAATTAAAAAAAAAATACAAGTGTGAATGAATAGCTTTTTGGGGGGGATTTTATACGTTAATAAATTAAACCTTCTCTTTTAATAAATTTCCCTAGTAATACCCAATGTGCTCCATTTTTCTTCTTTTATAAAATATAATTTCTCTATGTGATCCATTTTCCCTCCTATAATACTTATTCCACCAAAAGAGCTTCTTTTTGGTTATTCAAATACTATTTATAGTAATATAGCGCGACATAAATATTACAATTGTACGATTTTTAATACGAATTATGTTAAAATTACAATATTTATAATTTAAAAACGACAACGCTTGAAATGCTATTTTTCATATCTTCCTCAACCTTTTCTTCCCTTAAAGGTTGAATTTCGAAAAATAACTTTTTAGTGGATATCTATGTCATTAAAGGAATATTTTCTAATCATAGTAGGAGCTCGGTTGGTAATGCATCTGTCTTTGATGCTTATAGGTAGGCAGATTCAAACCCCAATTTTGAAAAAAAAAATTGTTGCAAAATTTACGGTGTGTTTCCATTAAGTACCTACCATCCGCCAGACAGTGGGCCCACAAATGAAAATAGAAAAATAATACATTGTATTCTTTTTTTTTTATAAAAGATAAAAAATGTATAAAAATTATTATTTAATAAATATTGATTTTCAATTTAAATACATTCTAGTAAAAATAAAGTCCATAACGTTTTGAAAGTTCAAGTTGTCCAACAATTGATAAAACAAAGAGATTATATTTCAGATTTTTTTAATAATTTTATCACGCATAACGAAAAACTATACCGATTAAACGCCAAAAATCGACCAAAAATATATGTTTAATTGATTAATTTATACTTATGGAATGGAAAAAATTCGTCATTCAAATACCATCTCAATTAATCCAAAGAGAAAAGTAGACTTTGAATTTTTACATGTGTAAAATTGGATCAGTCTAACACTGAAAATCTTTTCAGCTGTTAAAACTTTGGCTGATTTTATTTTGACTAAATTTAAATAGGTTTTACTTATATACTATGTGAATTTAGTCGGAAAAACTTGTATATACGTATATTATAATGTATGTCCATTTTTTACAGACATTTTTTTTAACAACAAAATTATATTTCTATTTTCTGTAAGAGAATTATATCCTCTTATTATATTAGAAAAACGTGATCAATAGTTTAAAATTAATAATCTTATTTTCACTAATATCAGTTAATTAATGTACATATATAAATATATCTTTTTTAGAAAAAAATAGGAATTTAACCAAAATTTTTTGTTGGTATAATGTCCACATCACATGTTAATATTACACCGAATTTTCTTATTATTGAAATGTCAGAATAAAAATTATTTTTGCCTATGAAAGTGAAAATTGTTAAAGGTAACCAATAAATAATGTAATTATGTAACTATTAAATTATCAGAGTTTTGAAATGTATGTTCCAAAATCTTACGTTTCCAATATTATTTATTGTGATAGTAAATTTAAGATTGTGTTCATTTAAATATTAGTATAAAATATATTTAAGATTAAGGACTATGAAAAAAAAATTAAAATAAGAAACTATAATATTTTTTTTTTATTTTGAAAATTGCCTGATCTTTAGAATTACCAATCTTGGTAAAAAAAAAAGTAACAAATATAAAATACATATAGTAAATATGGGATGCAAAGTTATCATTGTTATTATTTTGTTACCTCCTCAGGATATTTTAATAGCACAAATATGACAATATGTATTTATGTTGAGTAGTATGAATAGGTTGAAGACTACGATAGCCGATAGTATTATTTTTATGTGGCTCATATGTGATTGAACATGAAAAAAAAATTTTATCAATAGACTTATAGGAGGAGATGATGATAATGGAACGTGATGTGTATTTATTCCACGTCATCTCCAGAAACTTTCTTCGTGATAACACTACTGTAGAGTTCCTAGATCAGTGGCGAAGGATGTTTAGTCAGCAAATGCTGATAAGAGCCCTAGCTAATAATTATTCTGTGACCACCTTTAATTCAGTATCAATATAATAATTTAATTTATTTATCAGTGCTGGATCTAGAGAAGGAAGCACCATTTTAGAAATTAGGTGATCATTTTCAAGACCTTTTATTCGCTTCTTCTTTTTAACCTCTACCATTTCGTAAGACTTTTTTTAAATTTAGATTTTAGATTTTTTTAGGAGTGGGGGCTAAACTATAAATTTAACACTGGTTCGTAGTGTAGGTACTTCAAAAAATTTAGCTTATGGCTTGGGCTTCATTTTAAATTTGCCAACTAAGCGTTGAATTCTTAGATCCATCACCAGTTCCTGTGTTATAACTTATAATAAGTGCAGGCTTACCGTATACGGTCATCTTTTTGATCATAAAGTCCTCGTCGGAATACGTAGACACGACGCACTTATAGTTGCCTGTCAGTTCGATGGTGGGTCGAACTATGTACAGGGCTCGGTATTTGGCCAGTTCGTCATCGGTGGGCGCCTCGTAGCCCAACAAAATCCGGCTTCTGAGAGGTCCGATGGACCTGGGTGGTTCACCTGGTATCCACTGGTATGCGGGACTGGGACTATTGTTAAAGTACCAGGTTACCACGAGACCTCTGGTCGCCTCCGGTTTCATTCGGTACACGCAATCCAATACCACGTGATCAGTGCCGTTCAATACCGCACCGGGTACCCGCTGATCCGTTATGGTAACGCTGTCAACCATACCTATGAACACATACATATACGCAAACGATTAATATGAGATTTAAGGACACAATTCTGGGTTTAAAACCGGTTTTAGAAAAAATGGTTACCTAGGCTTATTTTGGAAGCCGATAATTCCTAAAAACCTATAACTGGTTTTAGCGTATTTTTAATAATTATATGTTTATTGGAAAACGGTTCAATATCCGTTTTATTACCAATAGATTATCTGCAATAACCAGTAAATGACCGTTTTCCCCTACATTTTGGGTTAAATGGAAACAATAAGGAGGAAACAAAAATATTAACGAATATTTTTGTACTTTACATTATCACTAGTTTATTTCATTACACCAATATAATTAAATTGTGGTGTTGAATGCTCCAATGTAAAAACGTTAATATTATAATCATACAGTAGGTAACCTATCAGTTTGTATTGCTAATGCATTGATACACTAATAATAATTGTAGAAGAGTAAAAAAAAAACATATAACTATTAAAATACAACAAAAGTTTATTTTACATTTAAGAAAAAAAAAAATTTTTATTTTAGTCTTTTGCTTTAAACTTAAATAATAATTTCAGTTAAAATTGCCGTAAGATGTGACCTAACATTTCTGGATCCGATCTTATTAAATTTGGACATGATCGCTTTTGAAATAAAATATATTGATATTTTAAAGGCAATAATAATGAAAATTATTTAAGTGTAATAAAAACCCATCGGTATCATTATGGTTATTTTACGATAATACTTTAATTTTTGATTGATATTTGATAGAGTTAATTATTAAAGAAAATAGAGCAAATCGATGATTATAAATAGATAATAGTCATATTACTACTTATAATTGTAGTGATTCTAACGGTTAGCCAAAAACAAGGGATTTGCTTTGTTCTAAAACCGTACTGTTAAGCTTGAGGACATACTATTATTTTATATAGGACCATAAGTGGACATACTTTGTTTTGTAACTAAATCTTGTCTTCGAATTAAAAACGAAATAGGATCTACTCAGTTTGAAACTTTATATTTGTATACCAAAATAGATCTTCGCTTGTCATTAACACTACAGTGTCTCGATTTTGGTTGATGGTAATGGATTTAATAATATTTTTTCAACCAGTTGGTTATTTGATATATTGTTCAATCTATAACATTATATCCTTTGTCATATACAGAATACGATAATATAGTAAATATAAGATAAGATAAGTATTAATTATTCTACTTTAATTTTTTTTAATTTGTTCAATTTGTTTTTAAATTGAGTTTACAATGATGTAATAATCTAGATCGGTAACAAATCAAGAATGTAAAAGTAGGAATTATTAGAAAAAAAACATTTTTAGAAACCAGTAAAATTTAGTTCTGAAAATTAAATTTTCGGAAAGTTCATTTCATGTCGGTACTCTGAAACACAAAAAGAATATGAGAATACCTATTTTTATTTTTTTTATTACGTAAGAACGAATGACAATCAATACCATTATATACTTCATTATTTATTAAATAAACAAGAACAGTATAACCATACCATTGCATCTTATTATTTAAACAAAACATAATCAGACTTTTTAGGTCACTTTTAAAATACTCAGTTCATTTTTTTTTTTTTTGCAAAAATTCATATCATTTCAAATTTTAAAATAAAACTCTCAAAAATATTCAATTTGTGATTTTAAACCTGATTTAAATTTTTTTAGTTAATTTAAAATTCTGATCTAAATGTGTTGGTTCAAGAAGATGATGTGCCTTGTTTTTATGTTATTTTAGAGTAGAAAGAATCAAGCAGTAGTATTAAAGTAGAGTAGGCAATATTTCATAAATATAGGGGAAATAATAAAATAACAAATAAAGTTGTCATGCTTACCTATTATATATTTACATATATATTCGAGTAAACTTTGCCCATAATCGTCTATCGAATGCAATGTTTTATAAATGTATTCTAATTTAAAATAGTAATAATACATCCAATATCTATATCTGGGTGGCTTTTTAATTTTTATAAATATCTCATTACATGAAATGTTCTCTCTTTAGAATATCATGTATACGTCACTGATTTTATACCACGTAATCATCTGGAAACTGTATTTTTTGAATGAATTTTTTTTTCTAATTTTAAAAGATAGTTGCATAAATATATTTTATTTATTTATTATTGTATTAGTTCATATTTTATTTTATAGATTTTCGTATTTTAGAAATTTATATTAAATATTTTACGTTCCAAGAATTTTCTATCCAAAACATTTTTAGACCAATATAACTTTATCAAGATCAATTATATAAAAGAGAGCACTTGTGAAAATGGAATTTAATAGTTTATTATAATTTTTCTGAAGACATTTATTATTGTAATCTTTGGCATATCAAAACATAACAGAAAAGTACACTTCGAGATTTCTGTAATTTTATAATATTTTCGGATTTTTGGGATCACTTGAAATTAGATGTTATAATCGTTACATTAATATTATCATATTATTTATGATCCTCGGTCTTCACGACACGACCATTCTGAGCAAAATATAATCACGGTTAAATGTGGTTAGACTCAGTAAAAATTAAAATCGTTATCAATTTATAGTATCATCATAGAACAAGAGTTATCCATAGAAAATAAAATAATGGATTGGATGGTGGACATACAAATACTAATACAAGTGGGATTTTATGATCGGAAAGGTGGTTATCGTATTGGGCATGATTTCCCTTCCTCTCCAAAATGGTCGCCCATTTGTACCCAAAATTACAAATTCAAAATGCCCGTTATTGTCAAAGAAAAAAGGTCACTTATTTCCATCACCCGTTTGTGCCACCAAATATACCTGAATATTTTTTCCCTACATATATACAAACTAAATTTAATATATTTTAGTTCATAAGTTAAATTATCATTAGTAAATTCTAATTCCAATATAAAATAAACTTAAAAAAGGATAACTTTCATAGTTACTACTAACTATAGTTCATTCAAATTAATTTGCAACACACAAATAATTTTAAACAAACTAATTTGTTGGCACAAATGGGTAATTATCGTGTTACCATAATCACAGAGTTTGAATAATTGTCTCATGTTATTTCATCATTTAATCACAAAAATGTTTATTGATATCCTATCCATTTCTAATCATACAAGAACATTATAAAAATATGGATTTCCGTACTCTAAAATCTACCAATTACTGTCCGATTAAAATATTACTATCTCTAAAATATTTTAATACCATATTATTTATTGTAATCGTTTAACTTCGAGAGGTTATACAACCTAAACTGGTAAATAAGTCACCACTTTGCGATTTATATTGGACTTTGCTTTGTATTATTTTATAATACGATTCAAGAGTAAATTATCATGTTGGACAACCTATTTCGTAAAATATTGTAAAATTGATCGTTTTTCATAACTATAATTAATCGATTCGTGGTAACAATAAAAATAATTTTATATTTTATATTATTCTCTTACCACATGTTCCCCTTGTAAGAAAAGTCATTAAGTCTTAAAATAAAAACGATTATCGTGAAAGCTTTTTTACCAACTGTTTTAAAATTATAATATATACGTAGGCATACTCCTCTACAACTATCATCTTACTGATTTTCTGTAACATAATCATCTTAAAACCTCATTTTTATTATTATAACTGTATAACTATATTTATAAGAATAAATAATAAATAATTCTTGGTCATTTAATTATTGGACGATGGGAATATTAAAATGTCTGGTATTTTTCATAAAATAAAACACTTTAAATCTAAACAATAGGAAATGGTTAATGGATGCACTTTGCTTAGATAAGATATATTATGGTGGTGAATGTACTTGATTTGGAACTTTGGAAGCAATAGTAAGTCATCTATTTACACCAAATTATTTTGAGTATAAATTAAGTGTTATTTCATTAATCATAAGGACTGGATGAAAGACAAATTATAGTAGGTATATATATATATATATATGTCGTTAAGGTAGAATAAATTTGTTTTCATACAGCACATAAGAAGGATGCTGAATAATCTTTGACCCTAAAAAAGGAGCTGGAGAACAAGATTAAGTGAATAAATAACTGCATCGTTAAGAGTAAAGACGTTAAAAACAGAGATAATTGGTGGTATTATAATATTAAAAGAGACGATTGAAATGTATTTCAATAATCCAAAATGGTATTAGTATGCTGTTTATTTTGATAGAGAAGAAATAAAGAAATGGTGGGAAAAAGTTAGTTGGAAGAAAAAAGACTTTGGCAGATATATTTTAAAATTTAAGGAAATTAAATACCAGATTGATATAATACTTGTACTAAAAGACGATAACAAATTTGTAAAGACCGGAAAATTATATTCCTCGATTTAACTGGATCATAAATATTATCAATATCAAAATAATCAATAAAATTTATATTGCTAAGGATCTGTATTTTAAAGAATACTGTGTAAAATATATTCCGAACATAAATAGAAAAAAAATATTTAGAATATACAGGCCCGAATCAAGGGATAGGCGACATAGACATACGCCTAGGGTGCCATTTTGACTTTTAATAATGTATATTATTTTTATAAAGATTATTACATATTATATTGTGTAATAAAAAATAAGAAATACAAATCTAGAAGTTATTTTGCTATAATACATATATTTATAAAAAATGACACGTTGAAATTGTATATGTTCTTTGATAATAATATATTCCAAAAATAAATTAACTCTTACATATTGCTATTACATAAATATTATATATTTTATGAAAATAAAAACGGTCGAGGCAAAATTTATATCTGCCAGAATATTATATCCTAATCATTATTTTTTATAATGTAAAAATAAAGATACTTATAACGTACTGATTACTATGTGGATGAATATCATTGACTGATTCTACCAATAGATTATTGATATTAATTTTATTTACATTTGCCTGTTGAATTTCATTAGAAAAACATACAAGTATTATAATACTACAACAGCATGAAAAGTGTAGAAAACTCTGTTGGAAATATTACCTTGTAATACATATTAGAAGGATAGCATCTAAAGAGATATATACTCATTATCTCTGTAAAAATATTCAAAATGAAAACATTCAACTTCTAGAAACAAATTTAGGCAAAAACTAATATCAGTCATATAAACTTCTAAATATTATCCTATAATTTTGGACTGTACACACAATGTTAGTCATAAATAATAGATGACAATGATTTTAAAATTCGCACCTAATAAATAGAGAAAAAAAAATATCCCTGAAAAAGTTTCTATAAATGAATATTTCATAAACTTTATTGAATTGCATGAAACTACTCGTTCTAATATGACTAATTTTTTACTTGAAACACCTAAAAAATTTTGGAGTTCTACTTGATATTATTTAGGGGGAAAAGTATAATAACAGTGCTAATATATGCGTGGTCAACAAAAAAGGTCCAAGTAAGAATTGGTTAACTTAACCGATAAGTGTTTAGAGTATTATGCGATACACATTCATTGAATTTAATTATAAATTATTTCTCAAATTTTTATCACGATGTCTTTATGGTTTTTAATAATATTAATATTATTATTCAAGGAATTTTATGTTTTTTCTTCTGCATAAATTCATCATCAGGACGTCTTACAGAAACATATAAATAACTATAAAACCACTTAGTGCCACCCGCTGGGAAAGCAGATTAGATGCAGTACGAGCTGTAAGATTTCAATTCACAGAAATATATTCAGTTTTTTTCGAAATATCAAGATAATACATTATTAAGTTATTTTGGTGTTAAAAGTCGTGCCAAAGTGAAATATATCATCAATACTTTTTTAATTTTTGTGTTGCTTAATCGTTTGGTACGATATTTTATTTTAGATTAATATTGTCAGCAAAATGTTACAATTAACATCGCTTGATCTTTTCGAAATGGTCAAATAGTTAAATTCAACTAAACTGTTTTTAATTAGATATCGTTTTGATGAAGGATTCAAAAATACTTTAAGATCGGTTAAATACTTTTGAAATTAAAGATTAATTGTTATTAATAAATTAAGATAGGATTAGACATACAACTAAATAATTTAATTATGAGTCTCGTGATAATCCCATTATTGATCCGAAAGAAAATTTAAAAGTTAACTCTTTTCAATGCAATTTTAAGTAGAGCTATACAATCAATTAATGAACGATTTGTATAACTTTATGAGCATGCCAACTTTTTATTTCTTTATAACATGTATAAAAAAAAAATACACATGAACGTATGACTCATTGTAAAGATCTAATAATTTTCTCTTATATCCGACGATGTTTTAACTTTTGATATTAATACAGCTTTACAAAAATAATTCAGAGCCATAGAAACTAGTTCACAATTTTTTTGGAATACATTTTCAAAAACCAGTCAGTTTTAACATGATATATAATTGAAATCATAATATTATTCGATAATGATTACAAATCATTGATTATGAGTTATTAACTCTATAACATGAATATTGAATGCTTATTTTTACTTATTTTAGTATTTAATATCTATTTAAATACTTTTACTCCAATACAATTGTTCTTGAATATTATATAAATCTACTCAAATGCTTCAAGTGTGCTTAGAAAAATTGAATGTTTTAAGCGATACAGAATATTATTTTTGTAAAGCTTAACTATTGCCATTGTCTATCACCGATAAAAATAATTGATTTTTATGCATTAGATTAAATTTAATTATTTAAATATTAAAATTATTTTTTCATAACCAAAGTGCAATGTTACATTTTTGTTAATTAAACACTGATAATTTTATATTAAATAAATACTTTTATAACGCAAACATTGCCTCTAAACATGATTTTGGTATTTCTTGAAATATCTTAAATATTATATTAAATAAGATAAGTAAACAAATTACACATTGTATAAATTACTAAGGTAAATTTTATAAGACATACATAAGAATGACCAAAATTCTCAAATTAAAATTTCAAATAGGTACTAACGGGTAATATTGATACTCAAGTTAGGTACCTATTTCTTGCCTATTCAATTTATTGAATTTTCAAAACTTTTCGGTAATATTTTCATGCCAAAACCAGAACTCTCAACATGATACATATAATATAATGAATTAATTGGTTTAAAAAATTCCAATTTTAATTTTTTAAATCTTTTTTTTTTTTATTTAAGATGTTTAAACCTATTTTTTTAGAAGGATAATGATTTCAATTTTGTTTTATTTATATACCTATGGTGCAACAGAACTATCTGACAAATATAATTAATAAGTTTTGTTCTACTCAATATCTTTAATTAGTTTTATAATTTTTTGGTTTTCCTAATTGATTTATATTTTCGTTTAGAAACTGAAAAAAATGCGATTAATTTGTGAATATTTCCTGGTAAAAAATTGATTCAGAATAATACTTTGAAGAGGTAATTTAAGAGATCTTTTTACTTTTCTGTTGAACGCATTAGAAAAAACGACCAATAAATGGCATAAAAATACATTTCTATCCAAATTGATGTTTGTTGTTTCTTTATAATTCAGAAAATAATGTTCTGAAACATTGAAATTTATACCGGATACTTAATTTAGTACTATATTGCCAGTGGTAAAATTTTCAACGTTTTTTTCCTAATTTTGGGATGTTTATTGCAAGTATGGATTTCAAAGTTTTTAAATTCTAAAATGACTAATTTTAGGTTTTAATTAAATTTAATACAAGATAAATGTACGTTATTCTAACTATATTCAAAAATTATTGACTGCAATCTCTTACATTATATCATAGATTAAATATACTAGTATATTTAATCTATGATTATATCTATTATATTGTATACTTTATTTTTAATTTGTATTTTTGGTGTAACTACGAGTGTTTAAATAAATAATAAATTAATAATTATAGTAATAATAATAATAATTTTAATAAATTAAAATTATATTATAATTCAAATTGTGTTTAATGTTTAGGAAATATAATCGAATTCGTTTTCACAAAATTATCGATATCATATTATTATTGATCAAACATCTATGTAGACATTTTAAAAAATATAGATCATTTTTTAGCATTTTCATATATTTAGAATAAAATATAGTATTATACTTACACTCGAAAACAATTTCTGAGAATAACTACGATTTATTTTATTTGTTTTTTTGGTATAATACCTATGCATAATTAATCTTTTTGGCAGGAAGCTATAATATGGCGTGGCGTATTAGTCAAACATTAATTATTAACTCTAGTCGACCCTCGGCAATAAAATACGAACACGTACGAGTTCCGGAAAAATCCGAGGGCATATAATATGTGTATGTGTATCCTGATTTCTACTTTTATGTATATTGTGTCTATATATAACAATGTTTGAGAGTTCAAAAATTCCTGAAAAATATACGTGAAAAAAATTTGCTTTTTCCCTGGAAAATTCGAGATGATTCGTTAGTATGTTAGTTGTTTATTTCTAAAAATTAAAAATTAAAAATCGCAGAGGAGAAAATATTGTACCTTTTATTTAATTCCATTGGCCGTAGTTCTAATTTATTTATTTAATTCCTATACCAGACACTCGTGTGGTTATTTTCTTTTCGGTTTTTATCGCTATTGGATTTTTCGATTTTTGTGTTCGTCTGTATTTTCCGACGATGAGAAGAAAAAGTACATAATAAATATTTTGGATTCGCCCTATATAAACCGTGTATTCTACAGCTAAATCTCGGGATTTCACCTAAGATACTAAATTTTTATCGATATGCGGTAATCGATAAACAAACGAAATTTCGAAAATTTTAAAACCTAGTTCTCACCGTGTCGTGTATTTATTGTGTAT
Source organism: Pemphigus obesinymphae (assembly GCA_025469235.1). Lineage (NCBI taxonomy): Eukaryota > Metazoa > Arthropoda > Insecta > Hemiptera > Aphididae > Pemphigus > Pemphigus obesinymphae. Next base: position 14,701 of record JAIPRL010001271.1, read on the forward strand.
TTGTCCAGATCATGTGTCGTCATATTTTATCTACCAGACATGCATAATACTATACATTTTAATGTTATCAAACTTTAATAGCAATAACCACCACGGAATACAGACATTTAAAGGTAACCGCATCTTAAAAAGTTGGATAGATTCAACTTCGTGGTATATGTTAATATTAATATTATATATTTGTTATTATGGTAACATTAAGGTATATAAGTTAAAAACCTTATCTAACCACATGGTTAATCCAATCATAGAACGGTAAAAAAAAAAAACGAAACGGTGTAGTGGAAACTAAATAATGTTATACATATTACAAGTATTATTTTTTATAATATTCGTAATATAATTTATAACATAGTGATGATGTAGACCCGACTCAAAATGTGTCACACTCAAAAGCATATTAAATTATTGGGAGTTGCACTTATAAGGAGTTTTATTTTACCTTGAGAATATCTGACTATTATAAATTCCAATGTAGTATAAAAATGTTAATACACGAGTTAAACTCAAAAAGTTCAATTATAATGCGTCATACTGGTTGCTAACAGTTTTACGATTATATAGCATTTTCAATGTATAATTTTACCATGGAAAACATGTTACTTGGAAAAAAAATGGAATAAACCATATTATCAAATTGCTATTACAATTATTTTCTATTGCAAAGAAAATGTACATATTACATTTTTCTAAATTCACCTGTATATATTCTGTATTCTATGATAAAAACAAAACTAGAGTTATCACTGGGGATAACGATTATTTATCGATATGTGGTAATCGGTAACGAAATGAAATAAATGAAATCGTGATAAATCTTATTATCATTACGTATTTATTTTTTATCTATTTAAGCAATATTATATATATATATTATAACGTATTATAGTAGTGACGAGATAAGCCCGGAAATTTAATGTAGATACTTTTTTATTTATCTTAGTTCATTAAACTATTATACATTTTCCAAATTTTGTATGAACTTTTATTGTTACTAAATATTACATATTTATTACATACAATATTTACCCGATATTCGTACATTTTCACCTGACCTTAATAGACCGATAATGATTATAGGTCCAATCTACTAATTCACAGAATAGTAAGGTACCTACCTATTATTAAATAAAAATGATTAATATATTCAAGTATTTTTCGCAATTTTAGAATTTTTTTTATTTTTTGAATATTGATATATACACTCAGACGAAAGTCAATTCGAGTTTGTTTATAAATCAAAAAACAGTAATAGTCCGACAGACTAATTCTTGAAATACCCATTTTATCCACCTATTCATCCGAAAGACTTAAGTGGCTTAACTTAAGACGTAATATGCACATTTGTCATTTCTGTCTAACTTGCTGATCATTTACGAAATTTACGTTCACTATTTTCATCCCAATTTTGTCATTCCTAATGTTAGAGTAGTTTTAACTATTACCGAATTTATAGACATGATCATAATCTATGATTTGTCGACGTTTTTTTTACGAAATTTTAATTTTGAAAAAATTTAAAACTATTTTTTAAATCACAATCATTTAAATTGATATATTTTTCTTTAAAATTAAGTTTTAATTTAATAAAATTTGTATATTATAAAATAAATGAATAAAATTTTGTAATAAAGACGTCGATAAAGCATAAATAATAATGATCACATCTATATATTTTGTAATAGGTTTAGATATTTGTTCAAATATTATAAATAATAAAGATGTGATAAAAATGCTGAACATATTTATTTATATTTCATATATTATCATAGGTCGTAGGTGTAATTTTCCTAACTTTGACTATAAACATCTATTCTGAATGCCGATATAGTAAATAAATATAGTATTGTATTCAAAACCAATTTAATCTAACTCAAAACCATATTTAATAATTAGGTGCTGCATTTATAAGAATTATTTTTAATCTTAACAATAACCGATTGTTACAAATCCCAATGTAGTATTTAAATTGGAGTTCATGAGTTGCACTCAATATATGACGCATTTAAAAGAAACTTCAATTATAATATGCCATACTCAAAATACAGAGACTAAAATTGTATGCAGTACTACACATTTTGTGTAATACGAAATGTTAAGTGTGTAGTACGAAATTAAAAAGTGTGTACTGGCTCTATTTTCTATATTATGGTATTTGTTTTTAATTAAACATTTTTTTATTAAATTATTTTATTTAAATATATTTTTAAAAAAAATCCCAAGATGTATCATCAAAAAAATCTAAAATAGGTACCTAATAAAGTGTCAAGTAACACGTTAACAGCTATTGCAGGCTATTTCATAGATGATAAAGGGACTTTTATTATTAGAAAAAATACCGTTCACTTCGCTCGATAATAAACTTATATTACAATTTACTTTTGTATCTCAATACCATTTTTGGTAATTGTATAAATAGCCTATTTATGTGTTAAATATGTAATAACTCAAAATAATTTTAAACACATAACTAAAACAACCTATTTATTATACATATAAGTTTTTATAACATAAATGAACACGTTTGATTTTATTTTCCGATGAGCTGATTAAAACATAAACCCCATCCAATCAATAACTAGAATGAGGCCACTGAAAGGGGGGTGGTGATAAAATCCTAAGGTGTGCAGAACGAAAAAATATATATTTTAGCCTCTGCTCAAAAGTAATTATACTTCTAAGTTTACATTCAAAATAAATTGCACTAATAAGTAGTCTCACTCAATAGGAGTTTCAACTGATAAGTGTTACACTTAAGCTAATATAATATTGATAATATATATTATTACATTATATTATATTATATTGTATTATATAAACTTGGATTTTATCATGTTGTATAAATAAATAATTTAGGTATACATTTTATTAAAATAAATCCCATTATTGTATTAATTATTAATAAGTTATAAATCTAATTATTAGTTGAAACATGAAATTGAAAAAGTTTAAACAATATAGGTATTATATATTTTAAATACATTTAGGTTTTATTTGTTAGATGTTATCAAAAATCTCATCATATAACGATAGCATTGAAAGTATAAAATAGTTATTACTCAAATAAAATGTATATTAAAATTATATACATTTTTTTTATTATGTGGATATGATAGTTATTATCAATTTGGCAATAAATTATTAGATTGTCAAAATTATGTTTATCGAACCAATAATATTTATATCACTGTAATGGTTTATTACTATTCATGATCATTATATCAAAAATATTTGTCAATGTAATAAACGGTAGATTTGTTAAATGGTAACAAATACAATTGTCTGTTTCAACCGAATTATTTCAGATTAAGTGCTTTGTTGAACTACGAATACATGTTTTCAATAACGTTATCAATAATATTTTATACAGATCTAATTCTATTTTAAATTCTGAGTAAAGCAAGAAATATATTGGTTTGAAGATTGTATATAATTTTAATGTCTGTATAAATTTTTTTCGGTAAAAGGAATTTTGAAGTAAAAAGATATTTTGATAGAAAATTCTAGTTTGTACTTTGAAGAAGTTATTTTTCTAGTCATTTTTTAAACGTAAAGATTCAAGTTAAGTAAGCCCACTCATCTACGAGCATACTAAATTTCCGATTTCAAAACGTATTTTAAATAATAAACTATAATTCCTAATGTTCTTGCTTGGCCTCTCTCTCTTATTTTCAAAAATCCCTACAAACAGGAGTTTTCTTTTCTGCCCTCCAACTTAACTCAATTACTCCTATTCTCAAATTAGGTAACCTAAGCAACATTACAAACTGCCATCATATTTCACTATTTTCTCGCCTATCTAAAATATTCGAGACCTTGGTTCACAACTCAATTTGTCCACCTTATAACAATCTTCTTGTCGATGAACATGGCTTTCGGCCAGGCCGATTCCTTTCATATGTACAGTCAAGTGGACGTGATCTACACGGATTTTTCTAAAGCGTTTGCCAGATAAGATCACTTATTACTTATTAATTCACTCGATCTCTTTAGTATTGATAATCCTCTTCTCTATTGGTTAAGCTCCTATCTTACAGATCGTGTTTAATTCGTCTCCATCTTTAGCTCTTGGTCAAATGTTTTTTCTTGGCATTCTTCAAGTTACCATCCTGTCACCATTTCTTTTTGCTCTTTTTTTTAAATTTTGCTACATCCGTCCTTCTTAAAGCTAAACCTCTCATTTTTGCTGATGATATGAAACTATATCTCCGTATAAACTTTCTCTCTCACTGCCTTCTGTTACAAGATTATCTTGACCAATTAGTAGCATGGGATGAATCTATCGGCCTGTCTCTCAATATCCAGAAATGCTCAATTATGACTTTTTTCCGACTGCATTCCTCCACTTCTCTTTCACACACTCCTCTTACTTTCTCTAATTCCAGTAATGATATTCTAATTAAATACACCGGTAATTTCACTTGTTTTCTTGGGTTTACTCTAATAAAATATCTCTGCCCTTTTCTTCAGATTGAAGTAGTCTGCTGCACTGTACCTAATCTCCGCAGCTTCATTAACCGTATATCCCAAGATTTTTGCCTTCAAACTCCTCTCAAAACCCTCTATTGTTCACTTATTCACCTTATTCTTGAGTAGAACTCTGTCTCTGGGATACCAATACATCTATTACTAGCAACATAATCGAGTGGGTCAGAAATAAATTCCTCCGCATGATCACTTTCCGACTTAATATTCTTTGTCCCCCTCATGATTATACACTTGTCTTGACTGTGTTAGGCCTTTCTAATCTTTCAAATAGAAAACATCAGACAATTCTTCTCTTCCACTCCGAACGCTTATTTAATCAAATTGATTCCTCTTCTCTACTATTAATCTCCATGTTCCTTTATATAACACTCAATCTTGTGTTCCTACCAAATTCCTCACTTAACATTTAATTTTCTTTTAAATACCCACAATGTGCGTCTTCCTCGCTCGGTGAATATCGATCCTGATTCCTCGCTATTTTAATTAATTGTATAACATATTAAGTTATTGTTCTATTTATATAATATTGTTATTTTAATTCTTAAATTTATTGTAACGCATTATATGTCGTATCATATCTTATTGTAATTAAATATTGTTCAATTGGACTTCATCCGTTAAGTAAATAAAAATTAAATTAAATAATTCCATAAACAATATTTTAACCTACTATATACTTTTGTGTGTTGTGCAGACAATTAAACGAATAATATTTATCACACTAGTAACACAATCAACAAACTCTTAACTATGTACTAGTAACTATGAATAGACAGATGGACGTATAGACTGATACAACGGAGATCACAGAATAATAATAAGATCACGGAGATATAAGATATCTAAAGTTATGTTTAAAAACCTAAAACTATTTTATTTGTAGAGAAAATAAAGTTGACACGGTTACTTATTATTATTAATTTTTATTAATATTATTAAAATACTTACCGAACGTTTCTCAAAATTATCTTTCAAATGCAGTGATTTATCTTTGCTTTCAAAATTAAAATAATAATAATGTACTATCCTGTACGCTAAGAAAGTATGACTTTAAATTCGACCTTTAAGGGAGGATGAGAGGAGGAGGGTTTCAACTTTCATTGAACGCACAACCCATAATACTGGTTGTCGAAAACCGACAGCTTCAAAGAATATTTCTTTAATGACATATAAACGCTCAATAAAAAAATATTTTTCGATATTCGACCTTAAAGGAAGATAGTGGGTTTTAATTTTTTATTCAACGTCTAGTCCGAACAACAGGATAAGATTTTAGAATTTTAAAATATATTTATATTTTATAATGTTACACTTTACACCTTAATTCTTTTCAAACCAGGCAAAACTATTTACGGGCGATTGCGGTTAACTCGGCTAGTACTATATATAAAACACAAAACCCTGTATTTCAGTAATTTATTTACTTTTGCAAATGAAACGATGGTAAAATGGGATTACCCATTAAAATTCACACGTAATAGACGTGCGAATTCGATGTCTTCTAAAAAAATAATTTTGTTTTACCTATTCAAAAATGGATTAGGTACGCTGTATTCTCAATATTTCCCTATATTTGACGATTTTAAGTTCTCCACGAGCATCATCTGCCATATATATAATATAATATAGAGATTTCATTTTTTTATATAATATCCGTTGGATATATGTCTCGTTGCATGTATCGATAGTGTGTATATTACAATAGCGTGCAGTACGATAATAATAATATATATTTTGGTGGCGGATATTCGTTTAGAAATACAGACCACGTGTAAGACACATTTATTTTATAGAGGTGAAAGAAAAATGCCGGCATACTTGCATATGACTTGATGGCTTAAGGAATGAAAAAAAGTCAAACGAATAAGAAAACAAAACAAAAAAAAAAAAAAGGATTTTCTAATAATAAATCGACTGGAAGGACGTGGAAGGTAAATGGATGTATATAGGTATATATATAACCTTCTAGTTATGAAATCCGCAGCGAGTGTCCCGATATATTGAGTCCAACATAATATATACCAGATTGTATCTACATAATATACTGATATAATATGAAAGTAAAGACAAAATAGTACAAATATAACCTAAATAATATATTCAACTTTTTACCAAATTCTGCAGCAATAGCTTTTATTTTAAGTATTCACAATATTAAAGTTTCAAAATAATATGTAGCATGGTCATGATGCAAAATTATATTTTGATAAGTCATATTTCGAAATGCAACGTTAAAATATATTTCAATTTAAATTGTATACATACTTGTATATTGTGGTTTTTTATGTTTTTAAGTTTAAATCTTTGATAATTTCGTCATATAAAATACTAATTACTAGGTAGTCTGTGATAATAGGAAAGAGGTAAATTTTGGTAGTCTGCAATAACCAGATTGTGAAACTGTTGATAAGTCGGTAGTCTCGGATAATAGGAATATATACAATTAAATAATGTTCAATTAAAATTTTATTAAACGTAATAATGTATTTACATTACATGCTACTTTGTTTATTTATGCCTATAGATAAACGAAAAAATTATATATTTTTTAGATAAAAAAAAAGGGTCTAAAGATATTATTTTTCACTTCTCATTGGGTCTTTGCCATTCCTAGATGTTGTGTACTCACCTACTAATTTTCATATCGATCAGACTTCTGATTCCGACGTTATACTATTCTGCTTAAAAATATATAAGTATATATTATTATATTAAAAGTTCGATATAAATTTTTCAATAATAAATAAAATGAAATCAATTATTCACCTAATAGAAATACAATATTTTTATATTTACGTTAGTTTCTCTAATTAGGTGTTTTTGTTAACAAATACATGGACTTTAAAAAGGTATTCATTATAAAAAAGGTTCCAAGGTGATTTTTAAAATCTTTAGAAAATCATCATTAATTATATAACTTTTTCATAAAAATTTGTAATTAATTTAATATTTATTCCATAAAAGTTTTTGAAATACAACAAAAACATAGTGATCGACTTTATTTTTTAATTTAATAAATTAAACCATTAGGAATACTTATTACTATTATATTATTACTTATTACTTATTACTTATTACTTATTACTTATTATTACTTATTATTACTAATTACTTGTTATAAACCCATTTAACATACACTGGAAAAGTAAATAATTATGAGACTACTAAACAGTTTATAAAATTTATTATAATATTTTCAAAATAATGAACGTTTATATTAAACAAAATAATCACTTTTCAGACAGGCTTAAAACCGGTAACCGGTTTAAAACCACTCTTTGGAGAACCCAAAATTGCTTCTTGGTGTTTGTTTTTAAATCTAAGAAGCGGTTATCGGTAACTAATAACCGAAAATTATATTTTAGGGTTTTAAATCTACCGGTAATCGTTTTATGTCATTACCAGTAATTATAACGAAACCGAAAAAAAAACTGCTAGCCCTTTTTCAAGGTGCAAAAACAATCATTATTTATATATTATTATATTATTAATAATATTTATTTTGTTTATCATACATTTATCATTTTTACTTAGTTTTTTATACATAACATTAATATGACATCTATCGTCACTAATTATACTGTTTATAGTTGGTTTAATTAAAGATAACAACAAACTTAAAAATAATTTGTTAATAGTATTTATTGTACCTGTTTAACTGTTTAACTTTTATTTAGCTGTCTAACTGTTTTCTACGACCCGTTAATTGTCATATTATGCTGTTCTGTGTACTAAACGTGAAGTATATAGTTAATTAATAAAATTAATCAGCTAATTGACTTATTGGCGATTGTTAAAAGCATAGACATGTTATATAGGTTAAGTACGTACAAAGTTTATAGATTATATACAAACTAATGTAATCGTTAGTTCGTGGTTAAAAAAAATGTTGAAGTGACAGTAGGCACAATTGTAAAAAAATCGTTGTTTTATGTTTTAAACCATTATTTTATAATTATTATGAATTTTTTATTACTGTGTAATTTTCAACCTACTTTATCATAGGATTAATTTTTTAAATAATTGTAATAATCTAAGAAATATTCCGAGATCGGAAACAGAGACAAAAAAATTGGACAACGAATTGTCATAAATATTATAAAGGTTTGTCAAAAGTCAATTTAAATTGTAATTAAGCAATATAAAAAGATAGAAGTGGCTTACAACCGGTAATTGGTCATGATAAGTAGGAAGGGGTTTAAAACCAAGAAGCAGTTATCCTAAAAATTACCATTTGACATTAATTTTGTTATAAGCAAGTAATTTATTTTCGTAATTACTTTCAATATTAAACAGAAAAACTGAAAGTATAGATATCTGCTTAATATTGTACACATAATTCCTAATATAATATTATGTACCTACTATAATATCAAATAATTATAAATCAAATTAGTTACATTATATTTTCATTAAAACAAATACAATTTAACGATATAACATTATAGTACTACAAAAAAATTAAAGAAATTTATAATTTATACGTGTTTTCATAATTGTAAATTATTTTAAATTCAATTTAAACATATAATGTATATTATGATAAGTTTTTTAAACATTTTTAACTTGTATGGGTGCAGAAATATAAATTATAAATTCACGTTATCTAGACCGGACGCTAAAGTACAAAAAAAAAAAATAAAAAAATAGGTGGATGCTGAACTCTGAAGTAAGAAGACACATAGCCGATACATTCATCGGATATCACTATGTGCTTTTTAAATTTGTATCTAAATTTGAGATTTTTAAGCGCCTACAGAAATATTTGAAAGTTTTTAGGATAACTTTCAAGGTCTAAAAATCACTCATATAGAATATGTACCTATTAAAATATGATCGTTATTAAATAAAAACTACAAAGCATTCCTGTAAATATGTACCTACTCATTGGGAAAAACATAACTTATGTGATATGCATTTTTAATTTACTGGAAATAAAAGGATATAGGTATTATGATATTTTTAGATTCATAATAAATTGATAAATGTATTGGTTTTATCTAAAAAATATTACGGGATCAGATAGCAGAGACCGAAATGTTGGACGAAGAGTAGTCTTAAATATTATAAAGGTTTTTGAAAAGCCCATTTAAATTTTAATTAACGGTTTTAAAAAATTAGAAGTGTCCTAAAACCAATAACCAGTTATGAAATAACTATAGTAGGAAGTAGTTTTAAATCGAGAAGCGGTTATCCTAAAAATTAGGAAGCGGTTTTTAATCGAGAAGCGGTAACAACTTATTTTTTAAATATTCAAAAAACTGTTTCTGAATATATATGTATTTAAAAAACCACTTAATACCTGTAACCAGTTCTCGAAAATTTTAGGCTCATACCGGAGCTGATTAACGATATTTTCGGAAACAGTTTTGAACCCTGCTTTTCAGTATACTTACATAGTTTTACATCACGCTTTTTGAGATTTACACAAATGCAATAAGAAAATTATTTATTATATAACTATTGAAATTATTAATAATACGGTAAAAATATTATGGTAATATTTATTTTTATTCATTTGGTTTTTCAGTTTGTTTTATTTTATTTTTTACGATTATGACTTAAATTTATTTTTAGAAAATTTGACATCGAATGTGCGCTGAAAGTTTTTTTAACTTATATTTTGAAATAGTTATAGCTGTCAGTATTATAAGTTAATCCGACCCCAAAAATACAATATCTTGGGAGAAAAATTTACGAAAATTAATTGACATGAAATTTAAAAAAACACTACTATTGTATTCTTCCGGTGGCGAAAATGGAATGAAAAAAAATGAAAATGTACATTTCTTAATCTAAGTCTATCTATACTATCATACATACTTAAGAGAATATACGAATACTATCAATATTATTTTGGGCATTCAAAAATAATTTTAAAGTTAAAATATTTGTCTATTGTAAAAATTTAAATTGATAAAAATAAAAATATGTTTATTTACTTCTTAGTGTGTTATTTGAACATTTTAAATATCAAAATCAAAAAAATAATTTATAAAATTATAAATATAGGTATATATCCCGGAATAAAATTTAAAAAATTTTTCTGAGTGCATGATAATAATATACCTGTCCAGTAAGAATCTTAAGACTAGCTTAGTAGTTATTAGATAAACACATAATTTATAACACAATAAATACAATACATCCATCGGTGTTAAATATAATGAAAGTCTAATATTTTATTTTTATTTTAAATTAAGACCAAAAATAAAAAACTAAATTTCGAATTATAGTTATTCTATTTTTTATTTTATTATTCCAATTCACATGAAATGGCTTAATTATATATTTAACAAAATATTTACATTTTTAATGAAAATATTTTTGATTTTTATTTCAGTAAGCACTAAAAAATACTAGGTACCAAATTCCATAATCTATAAAGTTTTTACTGAAAACATATTTCATGAAATCAAAAATACTTATATTTTTTAATCTGTTGTTTTTTGGTTGGTTCTGATATGGATGTATCGAAGCCCATAAACTTTCATGTAAATACACTAACAAATACATTTTTTATAAATAGATAGCTGATTGAATTTGGTTTTTAGTGCAGAGCCGCTTGTTTTTTGGTGGTTTTTAGTGTGAAGTCTTTAGACACTTTAAGGGATTATATACATTCAGAATTTGCATAAAACTTTTTTCAAAAATTATGTTTTCTGAAAATTTTTGAAGTATATTCCTTGAATGTTTTAAATCAATCCAACAGATATTTTTTTCTATATATTTTTTAAGTCGGTGATCAAAATATCTCAAATCCTAATAAATTAACTATTTAAAACTTTTGTGCTTAATTTGTACATGAATATATCATGCTTAATCGAAAGATTTATATTTTAAATGTACTTTAGTATTATTTATTAAAGAAAAATTAACACTTTAAAAGTAAAAATTTAAAGGCTTCTTTTCGTGATTTATAATTTCAGATAAAGACTTGCAGAGTTTAGCTGCTCACCGCAAATGCGTTTTCGTAGACTCAACAATATTAAATACTAAAGTAAAAAATATCTTAAAATATACTTCAAATATATCATTATTGGATACATATAGATATACAAACTTAAATATAATATATTTTACGTAATTTTATTTTGTTGAAAAAATTCCTAAATATCGCATTTTTTTTACTCTTTTAAATATGTTGTTTATATTGTTTCACATTATACTGCTCTAAAGAAGCATAATTCTGATTATTATTGAAGTTTTCATAATGGTCAATAAATTGTTTATTTTTATTATTTAAATGTTGAAAATATTTTAAAAAATGTTCGTTTAAATATTCAAATGTGTATTGGAAATACATTTCGAGATAATTTTTGTTATCACGTATGCAAGTTGACTGACCGTCGATCAAAGATTTCTCGCACACGAATGACCTCTTAATACAGTGAAAGACCCTTAATTGGACCCTCGTAAACTAACCGGAATTAACGACATGACAACTTAAAGGGGCGTAGGACGTTTGCGCATCGCTATTGTTAAAAATTACCTTTTTATAGGCCGTTTGCGCATTGCTTTTGTTGAAAAATTCCTAGGACGTTTGCGCATCGCTATTGTTAAAAATGACCTTTTTATAGGTCGTTTGCGCATTGCA
>JAIPRL010001271.1:26885-89060 GCA_025469235.1 Pemphigus obesinymphae
AATAATTTTCTATTAATAATAATTTATTAATCTAATAAATTATTTACTAACTAGTTGTTACATTTGTTAACACGTGTCACTTAATAATGATAATAACAGTAACGATAAGCGTTATCAGTACTTATATTTCCCCACGCCACTAACAATAACTAGTTGTTATCTATCTCAGTGCCCCACACTATGCCACTATCGACGAATTATGCCACTATCGATTTATTCTGCGATATACATCGGTGCATTGTCATATCACCGTACTACCTGTTATATTGTTAAAACTTGCAATGCGCAAACGACCTACCAATTTTTGACCTGGACGGTTAATGATGCGCAAACGACAAACGCCGACTTAAAGTCCCTCGTTTCGAATTTTAATAAACTAGGTATATAGTATAAGGTGTTTTGGGACGTAAAGGTAAAACTTTGAGAGTAAACTCGAACTGTTGCAATCGAGTGGAATTTCGAAAACCTACATTCCGTTTTATTAATTTTATTCGAATTGAACTACATTTATGGTTATTTTGGTAGCAGCATCTAGTTCATTTTCCAATTTATGTATCAGTAGTGGCTAGCAAAAAGAGATATGTAAAACCGTGAGTGAGAAATATGTAAAATCTAAGAGTATAAAATAATAACCGAGAAAGAAATTCTCGATTGTGGTCGAGAAAAAATATCCTATTAGTATAATACATAGGATATTATGTATGTATATAGCTTATAAATAATTAATGAAAATAAAATGTGAAACGAGATAATAACACCATGTAAAGATGTCAGATTATATTTTATTTGAGCCCATTTTTTTTTTTGATTAACCAAAGTCTAACTTGTCTTCATGTACAAAGTCATGCAAATTGAAAGTCTGTACAATGTATAAAAAAATAATTAATTTTTAAATTTTGGTTTCTGAATGGATCGAAGAGGCTATTAATTTTATAACGATGTTTATATATATATATATTTTTTTTTTATTTGTGAGCACCTTTTTAAACAGAAGTTAAGCAGGAATTTTGGCGTTTGTACTCCACGAAAGAAAATGAGATCTAATTTTGAGAGATATTTCTTTTGTTTTCTCAGTAGTTTACTTAAGCGTAAATCAAAACTACCTTTTATACGGTGTATGCAATATAACGTACTTCATAAATGTAAGGAAAACAACAAAATAAAAAATAAAATTGTCATGGCATCTATTGTTTTTTTCTAAATTCAAAGGTCATTTTAATTAAATTTAACAACATTAAAAAAAAAATTTAATTATATTTGTTCTTTACTCAGAATTATTTAATAAATGTGGTATTTATTATCAAAATTAATCAGAATGCAATGATTTATTCTTTCCGATAAGAGAATTGCATCCATCCCTACAGTATCCGTCGAGTAAAGATATTTACACCTCAAACTGACCAGACTTTTTATATAATATATTAGTAAAAACATTTTGCATCTTACAAGAATAAGACGCGGGCCATATTTTTCCCACCCTTGTTTTATATTAATACATTTTAACTCATGTATGTATTAATCTTACTCGATAAAATATATATTTAAATAAGTAGATACACAACACTAGAAAACTTTATTAAGTATGATTCCTATGTACTGGCGGGACGTTTGAGTCCCGGACACTTTAATTGGTAATAGAAAATAAATGCCTTTATATATTGGTATGTTCTGGCCTGGCGGGACATCTGAGTCCCGGTCAAAATAGTAGGGGAGGGTCAAAAAAAAAATTTTTGAAAAAAATCAGAGACCTTAGTTGGACCACAATAAAAAATTCTGTCAAAAAAAAATTTTACTTTTTTCATTTTTTCCAATAACCGGACTCAAAGGGTTAAGTAAAGCTGATTTGGATACGCAGTTAAAAAAATATTAGACTCGTTGTATTCTCGGAATAAAAATTAAACCCAAATAATAATAATTGTACCTACTAAAAAAATATAGTAATTTTCATAAAATTTATTTTATTATGTTACCTTTCTTATTATTTTATATATAAATGTATATATTCTTTGTTTTATATTTAGTATATAGTGTATAGAAATAAAAATGTACCTATATTATAATCAGGGTCCGGATGTCAATAACTTTGAATTTTTTTTTTTTTTTGAACATCATAAATTTCAAAATTTTAAAGATATTTATTTATGTTATTTAATTATAAATTAAGTTTTTTAAGATCACTTTTGTAGGCATTTAGGACATTTTTATGTTTTTAGCCAGGCGGGGCATTAACGAGTTAAAAGTTAAAATTGTGTTAAAAAGTTAAATTAATTTTAATTAAGTTACTGAACAAGTTACTTTTTTTTCAAATCAACTTTTAACTTAATAAGTTACTTTTCTTTAAGTTAACGTATTAACTTCAAGTTAAATTTATACAATAGTGTCTAAAATCGAGTTAAATTTTTCACAAAAGTACAAAACAAATTTTTAAATGAAGATTTTACTTTTTAGTACTTATAAGCAATTTTAGTAGTTACCTAAAATAGCATATACGTAATCAATAAGAATAGATGAATCACTCGCGTACACGCCACGACGTTGGTCGTTCACGAAATTACATTGAAAAATAACTTTAATATAGAATATCTCTATCTAACATACACTAAAATATAGCTGTACCTACCTGCGTGCGTACCATTGTTAATTTTGTATCATCAATGTTTACCAAGGTAAATATTAAATGATAATAATTTTTTAAAAATAATTAATATACTGAGTATAAATTGTTACCGAATAATTATGTTTACCTACTAATGAGATAGAGAAACCCTTGTGATTCATGGTTATCATAGTTACATTTATTAGTAACAAGTCTTTTAATTTTTATATGAAAGGTAGTTTAAAGGTTACACAAAATCTATAACTTTTAAAGACATTTATTAAAGGTTCGACATGTGTTTTGTTTTTATCTAAAAATGTAATACAAAAAATAATGGTTTTATTTACAGTTAATTTTCCATGTTGGGCTGAGCCCAGTCTTTTTAAGTACATAGAGGCTGATATTTATATCTACCCAGTATAGAAAATAATAATAATAATAATTTCTGATTTATATATAGGTTTTACAATGACGTGTTGTATTTTTATTTTTATATGTATACATTTTTTCAGACAGAAGATCCCAGTAGTAAACTTCTTCAAACAAACTTTACAGGAATACGGTTTTTCACCTATGTGAATTCTCATATTCACTGTTAAATTGTATTTTTAAGAAAACATCATCAAATAAACGTCACAGAAATACAGTTTTTACCAGTATGAATATATATATATGACTCGTTAAGTGGCTGTTTTGCGAAAATGTCATCAAACAAACTTTGTAGGAATACGGGTTTTCACTTGTGTAAATGTTCATATGTACTGTTAAATTGTGATTTTGAGAAAATCTCATCAAACAAACTTTAAAGGAATACGATTTTATGCCGTTTTCAATCAAGTATTGTGTTGAATATTAATTTATAACATCATTTATAATAATAATTATAACTTTTAATAGTTTTCTTATAATAACAATATTATAATTAAATCTTTGTTTTTATGTAATTTTATTTATATGACAGAAATAAGAATTGATTATTATTTTATTACTATATAATATATAGTTTCTAATATCAGAATATTGAAGACATGCTATAAATATAACAATTAAACACCTTGGGTGTTTACTGTTTTTGATTTCTTCTGCATTTGTATTTGTATTTTGTATTGTATACCTACATGTAATGTGTAGTGAACTTTTATTCGATAAAATAGTAAATAGTAGAACCTATTTATATATATATGAAATAAAACAAGATTATTGGACAGGTATAATGAATAATATATAGGATCCAGTACTTGAGTATAATACTATACAGATAGTACCGCTGGACCAATAGAACATTTGTTTCAAATCTAGAAATCAAAACCATTTTCAAAACCTGAAACCGTAAAATCGAAATATTTAATCTCGTTTTGACTCTCTGATTAAAATACAAATCGCCTTCGGATGAAAATCTACTAAATCTGGATTTTTAAAAATCGGTTCTTTTCATTAAGTATATTTTAAATTTTCTATCTAACTAGTGCAAATATTTCACATCATATTTATAAAGATATAAAGAATTTAAAAAAAACTAATGCTAACTAATTGAAAAATATCTCTTGGTTCAATAAGCAATCTAAATAGCACTTTTTTTAGTAATACAATGAGTTTAAAATAATATTTGCGGATAATAAAACGGGTTTTTTCATGTAATATTCCAATCACACCTATATAATGATATTATTAATGGTATAATAATTACTGTAACACGATTATTTTATTTTATGCTTTACTTAATATTAATACTATTATGGGAAAATAATAAAGAGCCTAATAGCATTATTACTATTTTGGTGAGAATCTGTGGAAAATCTTTTGATAATCTTCAATTTCATGTAAATAATACTTGTCAAAAATTATACAATAATATAATTTGTTTTATCATTAACATTATACTCACTTTATGATAAAACTTATTACCAATAATTTAATGCGAATTTGATTTTAATACAATAATTATAAAATAAAATTACTTATATCGAAATTCAAATATTACTCTCCTGAAATTGAATATACATTACTATTAGCCATTCTTCGCCATAAATCGACGAAATATTCGAGTACATATTACTGAAAGTTATTTTTTAAAGCCATATACTTGTACATATAGAATATATTATTAGATATTCAACTATATCTCAGTTAGACAAATGGTTGATCGCAAACTGCTAAAATGTTAATTTATATGTCATTAAAATATGTAACTTTATGTTTTTAACGTTTCTCAGTTTTATCGACAATTTTATACATATCAGTATTTTTTCAAATGTGAGGTCAGAATTACAACATTGTTGATAAATACTCGTATAGCGTTACTATTACATGATTCATCATGTCTAGACTTATATTCAACTGGAGACTAGTGGCACTTAATTACGAGGATATATTTTAAAGTATGTTTCCATGTTATTTCCATTTAATCAAGTATATAGTTAAGCACAGAGTCAAGGAATATTAGACTCACTGAGTGTCCTTTAACAAAATTGATTTAACCCAAATAATTATACTTAACTAATGAAAAAAAGAGTTTTTATAACAGTTATTTTATTAAGACACCTTCATTTTACTACTATTGATGGATTATAATGTGGTCATTTAAGTTCTATATAAATTATACTTTTATAACACAAACAAAAATATTAAGATAATTTTAGATAGTCAGTTGATCGTAATTGAGCCAGCTATCTTCTCAATTATGAATTTACGCCGAAATAGATATTACTTATAAACCTCAAAATCCTAAGTTTTGATGAGTAATGGTGATTGTTTTTAAATATTCTGGTTTTGATAAATCTAAAATACCACTCTACCCGACAATAAATAGAGGCATTATGAGTTGAAAAATGTATAATGGTGAATTTATCATTAAGAATTAATTAATTTTTATATGTAAATAAAAATTGTATAATAAAATAATTTGGAAAAAATGTAACAATAAAAAACAACAAAATATATATAGATAGATATTTACTAAAATTTTCAAATCGTTTTTTATAAATTAAATAAAAATAGCTTCAACGCTAATAAGTAATAACTAATTTTCTACATAATTGCATCAATGTGCCTAAATTTCTACTTTCATAAAAATGATATCGGCATAAAAAATGAAAAAAATAAATGCAATTTGACACAATACAAAATTTTTTCAATTACACTCGACAGCTATATAATAATTTCTTTAAACTTAATTTTCTCATTGATTCAGTAAATTTTTTTTCCTTATAGTTATTAATTACTTATTTAATTCGAAGTAATAATAGTGCAAAAATACAGTATTTTTATGAAAAAATTTTAAATTTCATTTTTGTTATCTCATAAGTATTTAACATTTTTGACTTCATAATCCATAATATATATATAATATATTTTTTTAAGTCAAAATAGTTATTATGATAATAGTTTACCTAATTAATTATAAAGCAATTCCATTTTAGGCGTGTTTTGCAAGAGTGAGAAATAATTTTATATTTCCTCGTACTTTAGTTTGCAACACACTTCTGAGTGTAAAACATTACTAAACCATTCGTTGAATACTTAATTTTTATATATGACAATTTTTATCTCATTATTTTACGCTGGCGCCTAGATTGGTACATTGATGTAATTAATTAAAATTGAAATTTGACTTATGTTCTAAACATTTTATTTCTAAAAATATATTTAGAATTTAGTTAATAATAACATGATTTAAGTTTCTTCAACCGGATTACGAGTGAAATTATTATTTATTTAAAATAGTGTTATTATTACTGTTATACTTTTAGTTTAAATTATGACTGATATTATGACTGGAAATTTTATTTGAATGTCCACAATTTTCAATACGAAAAGATAAAATTGATTTTTTCGTAAAAATATAAAATATTAGGATTACTAAAGTTGAATTTTGAAAAAAATAAATAAATAAACACAAATATTGGCCGAGTTAATGAGGTGAGGTGTGCGCCAAAAGAATCAACCTATTTATATGGACCCAATACTCTATTTGTCTATTCGTGGTTCTTTTCCGAAATTTTTAGCCACCCACTCGATTTAATTAAAATCCGACATCCCTTAATAAACACCCAATTTTACTCTACCCCTCGAGGCCCACGTTTAAAATATATTTATAAGATTATGAAATGACTAAATTGATATACTATACGTGGTTGTACGATATGCACAGGAATTATTTATTTTGAAGAGATTTTATATGAAATTTTAATGGATATAAATTGGTAAAATAGACAATAACTATATATCACATATAATTATAGGCTACACGTATAGTTAGCAGAGGAATCCTTTAGAGAGAAGGTGATTTTAAAATCTATATTATAACAATACAAAAACAGATGAAAATGTTAAAAATTAGTTGAATGCGTTTAACACAATAATTGTCTTATACTCGTATTCTATTTGAGCATACAAACAGAAACAAATTTATAACAAATTGTGATACATAAAGAGTTCAGAAAATTTCCCAGGTAAATTTATACTTAAATAAACTTAACTGCCCATTTAATGGTAATTTTTTTTTTACACCATCAATTATTATTTCCGACTATCAATGAAATATTTAAATATTCTACAATGAAATCACTCTACGATTAATTTAAAGTGTAATTTTAAGGCAAACATATTGCACATCAAACATATTAAAATATTAGGTATTAAATACTAAAAATAGAATAATTTTAAATGCAACTCATATAATATTTTTATTAAATAACCTATGATAATGAAGTTACATATTTTAAATTTTTGATTTTTTTCAATTTTCTGTAACTGTATACCTATACTATAATAATTAATTCAACGTATTTTTCTCTTTAAATAAGATAATAGGTGTTTAAACACTAAACTTCTCTAAAACGTCACTGCAATTTAAGTTCTGCATAGCATATATTTGCTGTATATATAATATATATATATATGTATTTCCCACTAAATTTATTGAGATAGTATAAGTGACGTTTTCAAAGAAATAATGAAGTTCTATGGTAATGATAATTTATAACTTATAATAAATTTACAACTAAAATAATTTTTTGAAAAGATTTTACCAATTTACGATATTTATAACTTATAAGTTCATTCGACGTTATAGTATTATATTAGCAAATATGTAAAGTATTTTGATAGTAGGTGTTTTCAATCTAACCCAATCCTACATGATACGAAAACCCAAAAATTTAACATACCAGAAAAACAATTAATTTCACTCTAAAACGGAGATTCAAAAATTCGGGGCAAAAATTTGTATTTTAACTAAATATGAAAATCTGAAAAAAAAGTGAAGAAGTAGTTCGTCTATTTATCATATATTACGTGATATTATACAGTAATTCTCGACTCCGCTGCTTTTTAATTTGAATAAAAATTACTCAGGAAGTATTTATTGGATTCAAAAAATCAAAACGAAATATTCTCATAGAAATATATTCTTTAAAGGTTTTTAATTTAAATCATGTGTTGCCATTTCAAAATCAACAGTTAATATAGTTTTAACAGACAAAAGAGGAGAAAACTTAAAAAATTTATATTATGAAAAATACACAATTTCACAAAAATATTTATACTTCCCCCCAATGATAAGATAAAACCACCCTGTATTATAACTGCATGTTTTTTTTAATAATTTAGGAGAATTAAATATTACATCTTCAATTTTATAAATTTTTTTTTTTTTCATTACATTTTTATACATATAAATATTTTCTCTTATATATATTTAAATGCTTTTTTAAAAGTCAGAAAAAGGAATTAATAGGTCCAAGCTACAGAGTAAAAATGGAACGAATACTTTTAGTAAGTACCTACATTGTATACCTAAAACTGAAATGTCGAGAATGGACTTATCTGCATGTACATCCTAATTGACACGAGTGGGGGGAGAAGGTTATGTACAAGCGGAAATTACTTCCCAGTCATGAGTATGTATTCATGGTAAAAATATAATCCCTGTGAATTATTCCTAGAAAAACAATCTAAAATAAAAAAATGAAATCCCTCGGACTTAACCCTAAATGCTTTGCAAAGCATCTTATTATGTCAATATAAAATTTAAATTATTTATAAATATATATATATATATATATATATATAAATCAGTTGAAATTATCAAGTATTATGAGCATTACCTATATGACGTATATTGTACAATTTTATTATGTATAAGTACGGTTATTATTTTAAATTCTCATCACAATATAAAGTTTTGAAACATCGAGTTGTAATTTTTTAAGATACGATTTTTTTTTGTTTTTAGCATTTTATAATTATATTTTTTGCAATTTCCTGGAGAAAAAAAATCTCATATAATATTTAATATTATCTAATAATATACTATACCTAATAGATATAGTTAACATATATAAATAGGTAGATACATACCTTACATTTAATGATAGTGAAAGATAATTGGATTTTAACATCATTATATAAATGTACGTTTCGATAGCATAATAGTAATCGGTACCTAGTCGTCAATAAATTAGTGGGTGCGCACGTCCGATTCAGACAGGTAGCTTGGAAAAAACGCTTTTTAAAACGAAAAATAAGCGGAAAAGCTTAAAATAATTGAGAAGACCCTCATGCCACTGACTTTTCTAAGAGCGCGGTGTCTGTTCGATATTGAATTGAATTAAGCCAAGCATGATAGGATGGGGGTTGGGAATCAACCACCAAGTTTAAACCCTGAATTGCCCAAACCCACCGAATCCTCATTTTATTTATATTCAAATATCAAAACTAGATATACCTATATATACCTATATACACTATACAGGTATACTAGGATTTATTCTGAGGATTTTTTTTTTTTTATCAATTTTATCTCTTCCTTTCCTCAAACACGTATTTATATCAACAATTCTGGTAGGAGTGCTTACCCATTTTCCGGTAGCAAATTGCATCAAGTTGGTAGGTATGTTAAAGAAATCATTTTTTGATTTTCTAAAAGGCTTTTTAACGCTTAATGAAAAACTGCCAAAAATTACATATAAACAGTAAAAACACGATTTCGAAAATACGATTTTTGTTATTTCTTTGTTATTCCTGGTTCTAGATACTTGAAATTTTCACAAAAAATTTATGTAAAATACATATATTGAATATTGTTATACTTATATTGTTAATTGTGTGCTTTATTCAAATTTTAGTGAAAAAAATGGATCTAAATACTTGAAATTTTTACAAAGTATGTAGGTACTCAGTTTTTTATTGATTAACTATATTTTTCAAACATATTGTTTAAATTTTAGGGTCTATATAGCAATTTAAAATTTTGAAATATATGTATTTTATACCGAGATTCACTAATAATCGTTTTATCGAAAAACGTTTTAAATCATATTTTGATACGAAATATTTTATTAGATACTTTTATATATTAATTATTTAATATTAATATAACGCATCAAATAATGAAATGGCAAAAACATGTTTTAGATTGTACTAAAAGAATTATTTTACACTATTTATATTGTGTAAATATTTTCAGAACTCAATTTGGTTAAATATTTTTTTTCAAAATGTAACAGTTTAATACAAGACCTCGTATGTCTTCCACTATATTACTAGATATGGAGATTTAGGTGGTGGTGTAAAGTTAGATAAAAGTTGGGAACTTAGAATTTCGGGGTCGATCCTGAATAACTGCAATAATAAATAAATATATAAATAAAAAAAAAACAGCATTTGTAAAATCATAGTATTGTAAATCATATTTAAGCCCAAATATAATAAATATTTAATACCTAATATACTTAATTGTTATTTTCTGTAGGGTTGACCACCTCAGTGAGTGAAGTATACGCATGTATGGTTCACAAAGTGTTCACCTGTCCGTTTGTACAATTTACGGTAAACATGGTTGCTGTTGAGTTATTTTTGCAATTAATCATATATGTATAGTTACTAGAGAAACAAAACCCAAGAAACATTACAATTCGGTACCATGTTATCAATACTAATATTTACAATTTGTATTCCTTTTATTGGTTTTAGATTTCTTTACATAAGTATGTAATATGTTAAATAAATTGTTCATGAAATAAATAGTATATTGTTTAAAATACGTTTAGAATCTAGGAATTTTATACGTTCCCAGAGTGGGATTTCTGAACTTGTTGAAATTCTAAACGAAGTAAGAAATAAATAATTGGAAATAATAGAATCATTTGGATAGAAGTCAAAAATTATATATATTTTTTTTTAGTTTTTTAATTCTGTCATAATAAAATTTTTTCTAATGGTTTTCCTTACACAAATAGTGGAGAACTATATTTAAAATAATGAGAAATTGTTTTAAATCAAAAATGAATAATGTTAGAGATAGAATATATACGTAAAATATTAAATTTAGCTCTTCCTATATTGATTGTATGGCATTTTAAACATTTTATACTATTGTTTTAAATTTTGACAGTTAATAAAACGATGTTCATAAAATATAATTGAAAAAGTTTCGAGGGGAGTTTGAGCCCGCAATACGCCCAGACAGTTGATGCTACAAAAAAATAGATTAATTAAGTCTAAAAAGATATGCATGTACATAATGCAGTCATATCGCCGGTTAGGTAAAAATAATACATTTTTACCGCCCATTGAAAATATTTAATTTGAGTAGATCAATTGATGTGACTGTACTTATTTTTTTGTATTAACTTACGACCAATGCATAAAATAATCATTGTTATAATAATAAATTTACTAAAAACTCTTTGATTTCCAATGTTTGGGTTTGTCAAAATAATATTAGCCCCGAGATGCCAAATTTCTAAACACGTCGCTTCGATAATAGTTAAAAGTAAGTTAAAGAGTTAAGTTATTGTTAACTTTTTTATTTAGGTAGAAAATTACATGTACTGAAAACTTATGCTTATCAAATTAAGAGTATCTAGTTAAAATAAATTCGTGAGTAACTAATTATTTATTTTTAGATTAAATTAAATCAAATTAAATTTAATTTAATATTGAAAATTATTTAATTTTGGATCTAAATTTACTTACACAGTAGTAAGTAGAAAACAAGATTTTTTGTTTGTTAATTTTTAATTTAGAAAAAAGCCTGTCAGTTGGGGGTGGAACGACAATGCTCGTCAAATAGGATACTCGTGATAAGTGTATTGTATTTTAAAGCAATGATAAATCATTTCCTTCGATAAAATGATTCTGAACGGAGCGATAAACATTACAGTTGAAAATTTCAAATTTTTATAATGTAATCTTAGTGCTATGGTAACTATTTGGTATTAATTTCAAGTTTCGGGCATTTTAATTTTCCAAATTATAATCATTTTCGATCTTTTTTGGTAGATATATAATATATATATATATATATATATATATATTTTATATCACCTATAAAGTCACTAATCATGACCATGTTTATTTGTTATTTTTCATTATATTTGTTAAACAAGAGTAATTCACTTCTCGTGAAGTTATTTCGAAAAATCTCGGAAAAAATCGTCGTCAAAAGTTCTAAATCGTGATTTTGGATTTTTAAAACCGATTGAATTACGACCTGTAATTTTGCAGCCTAAGCATAATATCACCATATCCCACCATATCCCAAGGACTTTTATGTTGTACAATCGTATACGATTTTAGAATAAACTATTTGTTCATAAAAAATTATAGGTGCTAAATTTGGGTAGACCTCTGGGACTTATATGTACGACATATAGACACTGAACAAATTATGAACGATCGAAAAACGCAATTTCGAAATACTATATAGTTCCCCCTAAACGAGAGCCAGGCTTTGAGTATTTGTTGCGATATTTCCAACGAGCATAATACATAATATATACATGTGAAAATATTTTTGAAATATTATTCACCTATATATTTATATACGGGATAATACATCGTAAACTACAATAAATTTGCTTATCAATATAGTTTCTATCGCGTAACACGATACAGGTATATATGCATTATATATTTTTTTTATGAAACACCGATAAAATAATAGTTTTTTATTGGAAAAGTTACGTTTATATGTCATATAAATGCATATATTGACATATATATATACAGCCGACGAAAGTGTTTCGTTTTAAACAATAATATTCTCTCCCTCCCCGCTCATATAAAGTATAAATAAAGTCGCGGAAGCTATAATATATGGTATCAGATAGATTTTAAAATTAAATGGTTGTTTTCCAAAAAAATAAAAATAAATATATTTTATACGTGTATTTTTAAAATACGTAAAACTCTATTACACCGATTGACAAATAATTTATTGTTATTATTGTTATTATTTATAAGTTTAATTTTGTTGTAAATTGATAGCCCATCAAAAACATAAACTGTGGTTTATCTTGAATATCGGTTTTTAGTTTGATATATTTTAACATTGATCTAACTTTTAATGAATATTCTGAAAAGGAACATATTATTTGACAAAATGTTCCGTGAAAATAAAAAGTTCGATAAGATTGTACTGAAATATAAGTTTAACATATGTATCAAATCGCTTTTAAATATAATATGCTTAATAAAAGGTTTAAAAGCCCGTATTATAGTTTGAGCATCCCTTAAAATATATCACTTTATAAATAAGATTATTATTTGAAAATCTATTTTATTTATCTTTATCAAACCTGTACCTGTACCCCTATATCTAAACTAAATTCAGTTTATTTATCTTTATCTGTATTTATATAACTTTTTTTGTTACCTATCTAATTTCTACACTGCCTATAGTCGACGGTTTCATCCCACTT
The DNA here is from genome assembly GCA_025469235.1 of Pemphigus obesinymphae. Classification (NCBI taxonomy): domain Eukaryota; kingdom Metazoa; phylum Arthropoda; class Insecta; order Hemiptera; family Aphididae; genus Pemphigus; species Pemphigus obesinymphae. The sequence continues at coordinate 40,188 of JAIPRL010001271.1, forward strand.
CAACGCTTTCACAGTTTAACACCCATATTTTTTTTAACTGATTCTTCGCTTTTAAGTGCTCGGACTGGATAATAATTTTTTATTTTTTGTATTTCTCTGCCCAAATAAATAATCGACTTTTATACCCGATATCATTTGCCATTAAGTTCATTATATGCGAATAATTTATTTTCGTATTTACTTTCAATATTAAACAGAAAAACTGAAAGTATATCATTTTGATATTCAATACATAATACCTAATATAATAGTATGTACCTACTATAATATCAAATAATCATAAATAAAATTAGTTATACTATATTTTCATTAAAACAAATAAAATTGAACAGTATAATATTATAGAACTACAAAAAATTAAAGAAATTTATAATGGATATACGTGCTATTATAATCGTAAATTATTTTTAATTCAATTTACACATATAATGTATATTATGATAAGTTTTCTTAAATACATTTTACTTGTATGGGTGCAGAAATGTAAATTATAAATTCACGTTATCCAGACCGGACGCTAAAGTACAAAAAAAAAAAAAAAAGATAAAAATAGGTAGATGTTGAACTTCAAAGGCTCTGAAGTAAGATCACACATAGCCCATACATACATCGGTTATCACCACTATATGTTTTTAACTTTTTTTTGTCTAAATTTTAGATCTTTCAGCACTTATAGAAATATTTTAAAGCTTTCAGGATAGCTTTCAGGGTCTAGAAATCACGCATATAGAATATGTGCCTATTATGATATAATCGTTGTAAGGGAAAAACTACAAAACATTCTTGTAAATATGTACTCATTAAGAAAAATATAATTTAAGTGATATTCATTTTTAATTCACTGGAAATAAAAGAATATATTATTTAGATTCAGAATAAATTGAGGAATGTATTGGTTTTATCTAACAAATATTTCGAGATCAGAAGACAGAGACCAAAATATTGGACGACGAGTAGTCTAAAATATTTATAAAGGTTTTTCAAAAGCCTATTTAAATTATAATTAACCGTTTTAAAAAGTTAGAAGCGGCCCAAAACCGGTAACCACTTATGAAAAGTAGAAAGTGGTTTTAAACCGAGAAGCGGTTATCTTAAAAATTAGGAAACGGATACCTTAAAAATTAGGAAGTGGATTTTAATCGAGAAGCTGTAACCACTTATTTTTTAAATATTCAAAGAATCGTTTCTCGATATATACCTATGTATTTAAAAAAAAATTGCTTAATACCGGTTACTGGTTTTAAAAATTTGTTTTTACTATTACCGTTTTTGAGCCGGTTACCGCTATTTTCAGAAGTGGTTTTAAGTACTGGTTAATATTGAATATATATTTTTTGTACTTCTTTGGAAATATATATCGAAATTTAAATGTCGAATAAAACTACGAAGGTTAAGTTCGAACCCGAACCCAAACCGAACTAGTTTTAGGTCGAACTCGAACCAGTGCCACTCCGAAGAAATATTTAAGTGGGGATAGCTGATAAAATAGTTTCTTAAAAACTTGAATAAACAAAAAAAAAGTCATTCTTTTATAGTTGTATGAAAGTATTGGGTAAATGTAAAACGCTGCATTGTACACACTTATCTTAAGTCTAGCGTATCTGAAACATTCATGTCTTGTGACTTTTGTAAACTTATGTGTTAAAATTATTATATATTTTGTATGACTATTTTTTTATGTTTTTATTAAATAAGTGATGCATATAGATTATGTAATTAGTTTTTTCAATTTAGGAATATTTTAATAGGAAAAATTATCAATTTTTTAAGGGTTTAAGACCTGAATACTTAATACAGGGTTAACCGTACATTACTAATAAGCATATTAAAGTTTATTTTTACGCTGGATTATTAAATATATTGAATATAATGATTTTTATGGAAGTAAATTTTTAAATAGAAAGAATTGAGTAGAAGTTAAGAGCTTCTTCGATAGGAAATGTATTGTAGATGGTACTTGTCAAGTGTCATTTTTTGATATTTCCATTAGTTTCCTTAAGCGTAAAAGAAAACTAATTTTTATAACGGAAAATGTTTAAAAATGTGAAAAAATAACAAATAAAGTTTCCATGATACTATATTTTAGCAAAATAATGATGTTTGGTGATGTCATAAAGTTTAAAAAAAATGTTTACAGTAATACATTGTGTCCCAAAAAGGACGCTTTAATAAATTGGCTGCCATTTAGTTGTTGTTCGATTAGTAGATAACAAAAGTAATACGAAAAATTTTGCCAATCAAACACGAAAATGGCAGTCATTTTAGAGAAAAACGTCCTTTTTAGGACGCCCAGTAGTTAAATATATTACACCGAGCTTCGCGGCTCAAAATCCTTTTATAGAATACAACAATTTATCATTTATTTCAAATTTAACATAATATTATACATATTATAATTTTTTTTTATCAAGTATGAGAAAAGTTAATGAAATAATTAACTAGATACAGTTAAGTTTAAATTAATTGTTTTTTAAATAGTTCCAAGTTGGCCGACCCCAAATATTTGGAAGAGGAGAGAAGGCGAAGGAAAAGAAGAAATAGTTGCAAGTTAACAGTTAATGACTTAACTAGTTGAAATTATGTTAAAACCAGATTTTAGTTAACTTAACTCAGTTAAACCAAAAGCTAAAATGAATTTTGTTCTATCTTTATTAATATATTTTTAATACATAACGTAATAATTACCTGTTTATTTAAAATTACTAAATACCATAGTTAATTTAGCCGAAAATAAAACAATAAAATATTATTTCTGTATAATAAATTGTTAAATTTAGTCTTAAAATAAATTTTTACTATATATTTTACTTAAATAAGTACAAATTCGGTACAAAACATAAAATTAAATTAACATTTATATATATATTTTTTTTTATTAGAAATAGTGATGTTAAAAAGTTATTACCATTTTATGTTTATCACAACTATATTACTATTATGTATTATGAATACGCAATGTCCAACATAAAATTATTTTGAAGTTTAAATGATATGATTTAATAGGTACCTACTTACAACTATTACGAACAATACTCATACCGATTTATAAATACACAATATGGTACTATAGTGTATACTTACTGTATGAACTAAAATATTAGTATATATAGTATAGTGATTATATTTTAATATAGATACCTACCTATAGGAAATAGAATATCAAAATGCACATAACGTAATATATAGGAAAATATTGTTATTAAATATAAAACAAAATATTAAGTTAACTTAACTTAAGATAATAATAATAAGAAACTAAGATAATAACTGGTTCACGGACATCTTAACTACATATAGCGTGATAGGTGAGTTTATACAGTTAATAAAATTAACTTGTTAAGTTAATAAGTTAACAGTAAGTCGACTTAAACTCATTAACTAAAACCGATGCCCATCCTCGATGTTTATACGATATTTTAAATCGGGAAAACATTTTCTGACACACCCTGTGCGAGTACCCGATATTGGAAAGGATCGAAATCCAAAATGTATTTTCCCGTGTCTAGTACGAAATTCGAGAAAAAAAAAATCCTGTGGTCCGTCTGCGGCTGTACAGGAAAATTTTCGATGTATACGACATAATAATAATAATAATAATAATAATAATAATAATAATAATACAAATCGACTTTTGGTCTACTTGTCGTATGCCTACACTATATTATTATATAACAATGGGCGCACGTGTGTGGCAATCCGAAAATCGTATCAATTTCATCCGTCGAAGTTTCCTCGCCCGAAATGAACACGCACACGTGTTTATCGTCAATTCTGCACTTTTACACATACACAATGGGAAAATATAATGTATATATACATACGCCCATCACTGTTATTTAACTTGTTTCCAATATTTAAAGTTTATCTCGTTTTTCTCATTTCTGTAGGATATGTGTATAATATGTTCCGTATACACTTATCTTTATCGCCCGACCGTATACAATTCGCATTTCGCATGTCACTCATCATCATATTATTAGAGTGTATAAATTCATCCTGCAGACGTTCCCTACCGTTTCCGTTTTATATTTCATTTTTCGTTTTTGCTTCCTTTATTCTATAACATGAGATCTGCCATGTCTATACAAAACGTATATGTAATATATGATGTATTTTTTTTATTTTTTTGTACTTGTTTATAAAAAGAAGGATTATCTTACCAAAATGACATGTACAAAAAAAAAATAAAATGTAAAACAAAAACATTTCACCGGAAATGCTAATATGTACATAATATCGTTTTATAGACGTTTTCTTTGATTTTTAAACAATAATATTACCTACTACAGTTGTATTTCGAATTGTATTATAACAGCCGTATTATCTCAGTTTAACCTTTCTTTATAAAAAAAAAAAAAGAAAAAAAAAGAAAACTAACGACCAAAATATGTTTTTGAACTATAATCATTTTTCATGTACACTATATTCTGATAATAAAATTTTAAATTTCGTATTATTTTTCGAAAAAGAACTACCTATACAATATACATATCGACTACCTACACAGCTACACTCTGATTGTCAAATTGCATTTCTGAATGAAAATCTATGCCTGATTATACTAACGCTTTTAAGTTTTCATCCAAACGACTTTGACGATTGACGTTATTGAAAAATAATAATAATTCAACAATAAATTATTAATATATAGGTATTTGTTTGTAGTTTTCTCAATTTCAACCGTCGAACAAGAAACCTGTCAAAAATACAATTATTAGTCTCGACCGGATCCTAACTTTTTTAATATTAAATTATTAATTGATTTTTACACTGTTTTGAGTTTTAAAAACATCCATATTTATATAGTCAGTACCAGGAAAGGTAAGGATAAAAAATATATATATTTCAGAACGAAAGACCTTGGTGTATATGCGCCATGATAATGCGCTTGCATAAAACTACTCAAATTATGTGATTTTAATAAAAAGAATACGTTTTTAACCACAACCGAATGTGATTTCAAATCAACCGTTTTAAAAAATTGAAATCGTAACTTTCTACTTAAAGAGTTACCATATTTACTACATTATAACAACGCGCGATGTAAACTTTAAGAGTTATATTTTATAAAATTTAGTTACTCGGATAAGAAAAATATTTTGTATATTATGTCTTTTTTGGTAATTTTATTTTTCTTATAATATATAATATAATTAAATTATTTACTTATGATAGTAATATTTTTTACTTCGTGACTGTACAAATTGATTTTCTAATCACTATAAATTAATTGTAATCATTTCTTATAAATATGTATGACGTATGTTATCATACATAAACATTTCTAAAATATTTTACTATTGATACTCAACAAATACTTGCCCACTCGAGTATAATATATACCTAATGAAAATAAATACCTAATAAAAAACAAATATTAATTTTTATTAATAATTTATAGGTAATTTATTTTTAACTCCCTGACTGCATTAAAAAAAATTTTATAATTACTTTTAACTTAATTTGGTTAATATTTATTTTTCCTTAACTTAATTTATATCTTTAAGGTTTTTTTAAAATTATTTTTCTGAGTTACTAAAAACTATTGATCAATTTTATTATTCTTAATATAAACAGTTTTAATAAATTGTAAACTCCTTTAAATTAAGTTCTATTATAATAAAATGGAAATGACATTATTTACTTAAAATATTATCTATTTTCTGAAGTCGTTTTTTTCAACGTCCGAAAAATATTATTTTCATTTTTCTTATATTTTCATATAATTTCTGTAAATATGAACGATATTGTGTCATTCAGTAGAACCTAATGAATAGTTTCATTCAATGCACTAATCGGAAGTGGTTTGCCCGGTAGGACGTACATCGCATCAGCGTCCAAATAATAACCCATCAGATATTAAGTGAGTATAATATTTTTTCTAATATTTTAATTATTTATTACTCAAAATGAATTTTAACTAAAACAAAAGTAATAAATATATATATATATTATTTTTTCAATTCACTTTATTTTAAATATGTATTCATATTGTATATCTATATCTCTTAAAAATTGAGTTAAATAATAATTATTCAATTTACTATCCATTCTGTTGATAATACATTTTCTACATTACCCGTAAGAGTGATTTAAATTTGTTTAAAACAAACAATATTTTATTTCAGTTCTAAAATCACGAATTGTCTATAAAAAAAAAAATGATGATCGTAGAGCACATGCATACATTTTTTTCGTGCGTCTATTCAGGGAACGAGAAAAAATTTTAACTGTGTAGTTTAAAAAATAAATAATTTTCCCAAGAACCTTGTGAATTTTCGTTGACAAAATGCCATTAAAATGGAAATATTTTTAAATAAATGCGAAATAAAAGTTTCGTTTTAAAAATTCTCCGGCGTATGAATCAAATTTTATAATTTTGTGTAAATTAATAATAGTATTATTATTAGACCCATAGACCGTCACCGAAAATTGTATTTTACACCTAAATACGCACAAGTAATTTATAATATACCTCAAAATACTATAAGTGCCTGTACCGTTTATTTGAATTTTCATTTTCGATTTAAAGACCGATGAAAATAACATCATGACAGGAATTATAAATAAATTGTAAATTTATCGTTTTATTTTCTTCACATTTATGTAGAAAATACGACGTAAATAGAAAATCGAATACCTATCGTTTATACTTAACCTACATACATATATATATATAAATGCATTTTAACCAACACGTTCATGACAAATGCGTACCATAATATAATGTAGATGTAGATAATGGGTTCTTCGGGAACTGGCATTTCGCTTAAAACGCGAATTAACTTCGAAATGATTGTGAATGGCGTTCCGATTCGAATGCGTGGTCTTAAATAAGCGACGAAATAGCTAAATAATAAATATATCCCCATATACATAATTATATAACATAGAGTCCCTTTGAAATCATCCCCAGAGATCTTGGCCACGTCACCCCAAACGCAATTCGCTGAGAAAAAAACTACCGGGATTCGTATATTCGACAACGATTTTTTTTTTTTTTTTTTTTATCGTTTTTATACTCGTATTATACCGAGGGTATGCCCTCGGTATACAAAAAAAAAAAAAAGAAAACTTTTTACAGCGTATTCGTTTAAAATCGTGTAGGTAACCGTTTATTTATACAAAAAAATCGTTTTTGGTTTAAAAAAAAAAAGTGTAAATATTATATTCTTTAGAGTTTAGACACACACATACCGTATAAATACGGCTTAAATGTACTCGTTTCGTATTATTATTAAACGTTCGTATAATATGTTCGCAAACACCGCGTTCAACCGGTAATAATTCCCGTTTTTTCTGTTTTTTATTTATTTTTTTTTTTTAATAAGATATTTTTTATATTTTTCGGAGATTTCTAAAGACTATTATGTCACGGGGGGGTATTATTTCCATTATCATAATATTATATATTTGGTTTTCCGCGCCTGAAAATCGGGAAAAACGGTAACTATTATTATTATTGATTTAAAGTTCGACATAAATTTTAGCAATATTCAAATTAATAAAAAAAAAATAACACTAATTATAGTTCAGTTGAACTTATCAAAAACCCTAAAAAAGCTATTAACTCAAATTGTTAAGAGCACGCAACACAACCAATTTTTAAGAAGCTCTGTATAGGCAAATTCTATGATATTTTAAGAAAAATGGAAATTCAAAAATTTTAAACTATTATAATATATTTCTAATGTGATTTTAAAATAGTCTTGCATCAGCGCCGTTTTTGTTGTTTTGAAATAATATAAAAATTAAACTTTCTTGTTTAATGGGTACTTGTTTACTTATATACACTTTTGTGCCTAATTTTTAAAAGTTTTGTGGCATTCGGAATGATCGTATTTTGTTGATATTGATACCATATGTGTATTAAAAACTTTTTCAGTAGATTCTTTGGTAAATATTTTACAACTATAATGATAATTTTCAATTTCTTATAAAAAAAATACAATATAAACGGCGAACAATAATGGCGTTGATAAAATCTATTAAATATTTGTCAGCTTTTTATTGACATAAAAAACATAATATGGTATGTAATCAATCTAGGGAATCTATCCGATATAATACTTGAACTACGAAACTATATTTTTACGGACTATTTGTCGGAATGTGACTTCTTCTTAAAAGTTCAAAGTTTAAAATTAACGGAAAATAGTACCTATGTACTTAAGAGGGCATCTCAAGATCGATTTTTAAGGGATTCTATTTAAGTAAAGAACATGTTTAGGAAAAATAAAAATCTAATAATTCAAAATATTATGATTAAACGCATTTTGAAAATAAATTAAAATTAGTACCGTAGAAGTATCATGTTTGTAGTTATTCTTTTTAACAAAGATATTTACAAAAATATTATTCAAAATACTACTTTTACATTTCTTAGTATTATATCAACTATCATAGTGAAAACGCCGTATAATAGAAAGATGAAACCAAAAATAAATTATAAAAATAATAAAAAATAGTATAATCTATTGCTTTAGATGTTTTTGTTTTTTTAAGTTACTTCATCAATATGTGCATTTAAATATATTTTACGAATTGTGAAAATCAACTTTTTACATATTTTGAATTACAATAAAATCTTTTAAAAACATTAATAAATCAAAAAACATCTACGTGGGAAATTATATATAAGTACTGTTATTATATACCTATTGTTTTCAGGTTCGGACTGGCCCGGACCGCTAGTCTGCGATGGCGAGCTGGACCTTTGACTACTTTTGGGCCCTCTGTACCCCTTTGCTCATATTTATTAATAAATTTACGGACCCGATATTGATTTACTAAATAGACGGTTATTATTTTCTACTATGTCAACATAGTAAAAAAATTCTAATCGATTGATTTGTATTTTAAATCTGTACTTAAGTACCTATTTATATACTTTATATAAAATGTGCATTAATCGCGTTATTTTGGACAAAATGTACCTATGTATCACTAAGCTTCCACTATAATACTGGAATTAAGTTATAATTTTGAGTTTTATTATTAGACTGTTTATTACTGACAAAACTAACATTCCAGATTTTACAATTTACCACTTCTCGAAGATCCTCCAATTTTGACTAATTTTAAGATTAATGTTTGATCGTTGGGTATAATTTTTGAGTTTAAGCTTTAGAATGATAAAATTAACAACTTTTTTTTAAAACCATGGTCAAAGTGTCTAAAGGGTTGCTCTGCTTTATATAGGCCTATAAAATAGTATTTTAATTTTCCTGTAAAGTATGTACCTATTACATTTCTGGATAAATTAATATTTATCAGAATTTCTATTATAATACTCAGATAAATAATAATATTTATTATATGTTCCTTTATCGCTAAAATTTATAATATTCCAAATATTACCATTTACCTATTTTTACAAGTTATTAATTTATTATACTACCTATATAGTATTTATACGATTTTGTCTCTTCTTATTGTTATTGCATTTTATTTTTTAAAAGTGTATAAGATTACAATTTTTCTTTTCAACTAAAAATTGATTTTTGTGGCTTTATTATACATTATTTTTAATATATATATATATATATGTCCTATACACATTTCAGAGAAAGTTTGAAAAAATTAAACAATATTCTTTTATTAGAAAAATTTAGCATCCTCTTAATTCGGTTAAAAAAGGTTTTATTTTCCGATAAAAAACATTTGAATTCAAATTTTTTAAATTATTCAACTAATTGTACTTACAATAAAATCGTCTACTTATTACTTAGTTAAATATCAAGAACTTAATTATTGATTATAATACCTATTTTTAAAATAAGTTTACAATATTAAAATTATTTTTGAATTAAACCTTTGGTTTGAACTTATATATTTTGTTATACCAAATTTTAAAAATTAGTGATAAATAACAGCAAGTAACGAAGTTAAACTATTTTATCAGATTTATTTTATATGAATAAGGAACTGCACAAGGATTTTTGTTCACGGTATGTTAAGTTGTAACGTTATGAACAGAATGATTACGAAAATACTGCATTAAAAATATTAACTAGTTACCTACATAAATCAATTTAAGTAGTAAGAGTTACAAAATTTTAAAAATTTGATTTTTAAATAATAAATATCCACTTTTGTAAAAAAAATTCAGTTATGTATTTAGATCATATTTAAACTATTTTCATAAATTTGTTATCGTTATTTAATAAAATTATTAAGATTACGCGATACATACATTTCAAATCAATAATGATAATTATTATTATATTTTACTATGCAGAAATTGAACGAAACAAGTTTGTCTGGAAAAAATAAATCAAATAAAATATCTGTAAATATATTATTATTTTATTAGATTTTAGGAATTAATTTTATTAGAATTTCATTCAAATTGAATTTATATTTAGACATACTAATATTAAAATTTAATTCCAAACTTAAAAAATTTAAAATTTTATATATATTTATTTTTACCGATATTTTTATGAAATTTTCTTACAAATTAGTAAATTTTACAAAAGTGGATAAAATAAAAAATGTCCTCAATAATAAATATTTAATATAAAAAAAAATTATATTAACCAATATTCACCAAAAATTAAAGGTAATATTTTAATTTGTTAGTTATTCTCTAGATGTTTTTAAGACATTTGTAAAAATGTTATAAATAATTATTTGATCATTTTTGATACATTTTTAGAGGATAATCTGGAGAACATCAAATTACATTTCCTATATTGTGTTATTATCAGCAAATACCGCCATCTTATGAATTTAAACTTTGATTTAAATGAAAAATTAATTTTTTATATGTTTGTCTCCAAAAAGTAATTTTTAATGAGAGAATTTTGAACTGAGACTTTTATATTATGAATTTTTTTTTTCTATTACTTTTTTTGGTTTTAATCATTTTTTTAATATTCAGAAATGTAGAAATAAATATTTATGAAATATACGATTTTCTAAAATTCAATTTATTTTAATTTTACAAAAAAATTCTTGATGTTCTTAAAATAAAATTTACGCAAGAAGTCACTAATAAATAAAAGTCACTATGAAATTTTCAAAACAACTCTGTAACTTAAAAATCTTGAGAAAATAAAAAATTAAATACACTCTTAATAATTCGTAATAATATTAAACAATATTATATACTTATATAGTTTTTTCAAAATTCAATACCTACAGTTTTTTAATACATGAAACCGTTAATTTTAATGGCGTTTATCTTATTATTTTTGTATTTCTAAAGCAATTCCGTGCTCTAGTGATGTACCGAAAATCGTGGGTATTTTTATTTTAACGACTTGACAATTGCACTTTTGACAACCACAATATTGGTATAGTATACAATATTATGTAAATATTGCATATAAAAAAAAAAAAAAAATTAAAAAAAATGTTTTATCAAAAAACGAAAAATGAGAAAACGATTGGCCAATTTATAGCTATTTTGCATACTCACCATGGTCGAACACCGTGGTGAACGACAGGAACAGCAACATCTCGGCGACCGTCGGTGCCCGGACCATGGCCAGTGAACGGACAGCAGCAGCGACCAGGCCTGTGTATACGTATATTATTATTGGACAGACGCTCTGTCCGTATCGGGTCGTCCCTTTCGGCGGCCACGATGCGTGTGCGTGCCGTGCGTGTCGGCGGCCGCGCGGATCAAGTGCGTCGTCGGGGCCGGTGGCGTCGACTGTCGACTGTCGTCGTCGCGGTCGTCGGTGGCGGTGACGGCGCGGCGGCAGACAGAATAGGAAGGGTCCCGGTGTCCACGTGGTGCGCGCCCGCCCGTCCGAGTGTTGTGTATACAGTGTTATTACGGTCGTTGGGACTTATTTACAACCCTTCGCCCGCCGCCCCTACGTCCCGGCCCATCCGGCCGCGGTCCCTGCGTCCGCGATCAAACATCTCCCCCGGCCACCGTAAACGGGAAAATACCGGAAAATATGAATATAAAAATAATATTTGTTTATTGTTATTTTTTTTTTTTTTTTTACTTTTTCCACCCCCGGGCGGAAATTTCGCACGTCGACCCGAGAAGTTTTCCGGAGCCTAGGACAACAAAAACTTCGTGAGGTTTAATCGGGTTAAATTAAAAAAAATTGGAACCATCCAGTTATAGGAGCTTATAGGCGAGCTTTTCCAGTGCAATATAGACATATAGTGGCATATTGATGGGTATTAGGGGAATAAAGCGTTTGGTTCCTTGGTGATTTTTTTTTTCAATATTTTAAGGTTTTTTAAGGTTAAATACGCGTTCCAAGACGCGACTGCAGGTAGGTTGTGCCACCATGCAGCTGGGGTCTGTTCGTTTTCCTGGACATGGCCGTTGCGGAATAACTACTAAAAATAAAAATATACCCGTCTGATAATATTATAATTCATGAACATAGACTTATCTCATATCTCGAATGACAATATTCATAGATAATAATAATTTTAATAATTGTAAGAGTTCCATATGTGTAAACAACGACTTAAATATTGCGGGCGTATTGATTTTGATTTTTGATTATACAAAAGGTAAACAAACACAGTCGCCAACTCTGCTCCAACAGCCGCGAGCCGCATGGCTACAGCCGCAAACTGCACCTTGAAACATATACGTTAATATATTATACTTGCATTTCATTAGCCCCCTAATGTTGAATTTTTATATTATTTCTCGATGATATCAGAGTCGGGTATCTTATATGTTCTTATCTCATGGGAGGGAGGGGGCTGGTGGCACGTTTTATAGCAACTCTCCATATCAATAAAAATCGGAATATTCGAAATTATTCTTTTCTAATAATATTATTGAGTAACTGATGCATGCAATAGAGTGAACTTTTTGGACACGGAATTCAAACATTACTGTGAAATTCAACAAAAAAATTTTAGGTATATAATAACCTATAATAAAGGAATAATATTCCGGTCATGTCCATCTGTCCCTAGGCACATGATTACGAGGAATATTGTTCATTTAGTTACTAGGGAGTAGATATTATTCGTTTTGTTTTTAATAATATTATTTATAAATATTTTATTAATAGATACTAAGGTGATAGAAAACAGAACATCTATCATTCTTGAAGACATGCTAACGTCTGTCTAAATGATAAAGTCAACCTGATTATTCTTACTTCAGTAAGTAAGTACATTCGTACTTACCAATATCAATACCTACAACTTGTATTTATTTTACTGAATTTAAGAGTCTATACATAAGTATAGTGAATTAAACAAATTGTTTATGGAACTATAGTTTATTGTTTTCTTAACTAATAAATAACATAAACGTATAGAAACAGGGAATTTAGCAGGATCGCAGATAGGGCTATTATAAATTATTTTTTAAGCTATTATTGTCTAAACAGAAAATATTTGAACCTAAATTCAAGTAAAAATGTGAACATCTTCACCTCCACAACGAGGTTTCAATTAAACATATAAATGATGCAACGCTGAAAAGCGAACGCTTTTTGTTCGTAACTACAAATGGATGAGTGTCTACTCGGTCCTTTTTCTATTTTTCTGCCTCATCATCCTCGAGGGTTACACTTGTCCACTCATAAAGACCATAAATTGCAAATAATAATTAAGATGACTCTCCTTTAGAAAGACGGTTTTCTTATTATTTTACATATTATATAATATAGATATTGTTTTACGTTTGGGACAAAATATGGTTAAAATTGAATGCTCAGGTCCAATTTTTTTTTTCCAATATTCAAATACAGGGATACATATTTTAAATTTTTATATATTTTTTGTAATTTTGGTCCTTATAATTTTACAGCATACATTTTTTTCTTTTTTCAAAGTACGTTCACAGTGAGGGGGGACAGAAAAATTAAAAATTTTTAACTGAAATTGGATTTAGGACGTCCATTTAATCATCATTTTACACTGAAATAATGCATTTTGTCGAAAAACTTAATTGTTTATAAAAATTAAAATTGTGACTAGATACCTCATGATTTTAAAATTGTTTAAATATTAATTTAATATTAGATTAGTGTAACATAAGATTATGACTAATTTTTAGTCAATTTTTGGGTTTTAAAACCTAAAATTACCATTTCTAGGACTTGTGAATGTCCCAAAATGTATTATAACAATAAATATCTAAAAAAATATAACAAATAATGAATTTTTCATCATATTAATAAAGTACTAAATTACATATTTAATGCTAATTTCAAGTATATTGGATAATTACTTTCAGAATTACAAATAAATAAATCGTGTTTTATTATTATTACATAATTTTTTGATAGGTTTTTCTTGCACGTTATAAAACTATTAAAAAAAATTGAAACTATAGTACCAACTAGGTAAAATCTGTTACCAGAAAATGGGTACCTAAGCATGAAAAGTTTGCAGACGCACTCATTCCACTAGATGTTATGGGTACACAGTACTGACATAAAAATATATTTTAAAAGGCGGCAAAGAGGTTGAAATAATTCACTTATCAGGTAGGATACTACTATACTAGTGGTGGATATATTAAATTTAATGAAATTATATAAAAATATTTTGGGCAAACCTTGGTATAACCTATTACTGTAAAAAAAAATTACATTTTAAAAATATATAATTATAATTATATACTTTATTATTATTTTAGTTATAATATATGGCAAATTTATTTGTTATTTTTCCATTATACAGAAAACTTTCTGTTATAAAAGGCAGTTCTCATTATTCTCTTAAGAAAACTACTCGAAAAATCAAAAATTATTTCTGTAAAATACCATCTAGAACATATTTCCGATCAAAAATGTTCTTTACACGTTATACCAAAACTTCCCGTCAATTCCTTCTACATCAAAATTGTTTCCAAGAAAGAAAATAAACCTCGCTTTACGTAAAATCTAAAATAAAATCCACTGAAATTCGGTTATGTTTAAATGTTTAACAATTTATAAAAACGGTTTTCTCCAGAGTATTGGAGAAGATAATATAAGTGGATTAGAAATTAAAATAATCCATCTGCTCTCCCCTTCCCTATATCTATATCTATATCTTGGCATTTATAATAAATCTACCGTAAAAGAAATATAATAGTGCCAGAAATGAGCTTCAAAGATTTGTAGAAATACAGCTGATGAATGTCTCTTATATTAAAACTATCAAAACACAAACACACATTTTGCGATTTAAAGTATCATTATATAATGACGTAGATATTTCCAAAAATATGATGTCAATATTGTCACTTGCAAACTACCACCACCATTATTGATACATATTCCATTTGTTAAAATATGTGCGTTTATACGTGACGATGATAAATCCTGACGGCTGACAGTTGTCACGACAGACAAACTATTGACGAGCAACTATTTCGTTATGTATATTACAATATTATGATAGCCAATGTCACATTATCACATTCTCTACAGCTTTCTGGTAATGTTGGTATTCAAATAATATAGTGGGTATATTTGGAAAACACAATATTAGCATTTAATTCAGTAATTTAATCAACTATTTAATGTATTTTAATGGTGTTCTTCAAATACAATAATTGTTTAAAATATTTTCACAAAATTTAAATAACGAACAAAAAATGGGTCTATCAAATTTCCACAACATTATAAATATATCTAGAATATAATATATTAATATTTATATGCTTAATCTAACAGTTATAAATATAAAGCTAATAAACTAACTAATATATAATACGAATCGGCTTGAAAGCATAATCAGGACTCGTAAGTTGTAGCATAAATTTTTTATGGTAAATCTTGGAACATTAAAAATATGATGCAAACTCGTTTCACATGCCCCTAATGTCGTAGAAATAGGAATTATTTTTCGCCAACTTTTCTATATAGACTGTTTTTAAGGATTTTTTCATGATTTGAAATTTTAAGTGCGCTATGTTTAGGCATATTTTCATATGTGAAAAAATAATAATAAATATACAATAAATACATAATATTATACTATAAATATACACGTTTCGTTGAATTTATTTTTTTCTTTAATTTACTTAATAAGAATGTCTAAAATAAGAATTGAAATTCTTAGAAATGTGTAGGACGAAGCCGCCAGAATTGCTATTTTTTATTTTTTTTACTGGTTCTATTAATAGTACTTTTATCAATAAATATATATCAACAAATGTGACAATGTACTAATGGCCGAGTGTACAAAATGATTTGATTTTATTGTTCCGCCATCTTCTGGACGCGTGGGACTGATCGTAAACTCATGTGTTGTATCTACTCTGATATTTTTAAATCAATTTAAAAATGCCTTAAGTAAAACCAGCACTATGGTATCAGTTTCGAACATAATATATCAATAAATTTGGTTCTAATATTTTTCCAACTAATTCTAGTATATAATTTTGTAAAATTTTCAAAATTAAAGTTGATTCCACCAAAAATTTTAACGTATTACAAATCACAATATATAAAAAGTGACAATTATATCAAAGGCCTCGCCCGATACGTAGATCAAATAAATCAATAAACATAAAAGTTACTGACAAGTAATATTAGGTACTAAAAATCGTAATTTAACAAAAATTCGACGTTTAAAACTTTTATTCTCGCTAACATTCCTTTAAACAAATTAACGAACTCGAAATTTAAAACATTTTTAATAATATATACAAAAAAAAAAAAATTCTTTGTGAAGCCACTAGTTAAAATGATATATGAACGATATTTACAACAATAACATAAATTATAACACTATCATTATTGAATTTGATTAAAGTAGTTCAAGATATTCAAATGTAAACCTTTTCTTTAGAAATCGTTAAAAAATACTGTGAATAGGTACTCTTTTATAAAAACACATGTATTTATTTAAGTATGTAGTTTTTAAAAATATTTTTTACATCACTATACAACCATATTACTGTATTATGCATTATAAACGAGTATATTATATAGTAATGATTAATATTTGACAGCTGTTATTGCCGTGTATTATCGTACGACAGTATAAATTCTAACATGGCTTTAACCTAAATCGCTACCTATATAAACATTTAAGAGAATTATGTCATTCACATAGTTTTTCAAAAGAATATCGAAGCCATAAATTTACAATGAAAAACTTGCACTAGAATTTCTTATTTTTATCACCTTACAAAAATCATATATATTACAAAAAGGAAACAAATTAGGTTTAGATATCAACAAAATCCTTATATAACCTGTTTATTTCAACATTTTTCAATTGTAAGTTTTTCACATTAATTATAAGTTAAAATGTCCTATGTAGAATTTCTTAAAAATCGGACATGATTCTACTACACGATGAAGACCAATTTATAGACATTTTACATACAATTGTTAAATATATTTTAATAGTAATTTATTATACCATTGTTTGTTTTTACAATTCACTTGGACATTTTAAATTAAAAATATCCCCCCAATCTTTTTTTGAAAATCCACTTAGAGTAGATATCAAAAAAAGTCTTGGATGAAAATGTTTATTCGAACTAGACTAGACTACGTATAATATGTAAAAACGTCAAAACTAAAAGTAGGTACTACATAACTTCGAAAGTAAGTCCAGCCAACTAATTCTGACTTCATTATTATTTTGGGGGCCGAGGAAACTAGATAGTACAAAAATTTTAAAAAAACAGTGTTCAATAGACTAGGATTATACCAAAACCAATGTTATCTTCTCTAGTCATTTTATCTAATTTAACATTCTTATATCTGTTCTTATCTCTCATCATTTGTTCTATCTTTAATCATTCTATCTACTCTACCCTACATTCTGATCCATACATTATTATAGACCTCACCATTGTCTTATGAAATTGACCTTTTAACCTAATTAAAATAATTTTGTCACAAAATATTCCTGACGCTTCTCTCCACTTCAACCATTCTCACCCTTGAATTGGCTCCCGAAATATATAATATTGATTTGGCTACCAAAATTGTAAAATAATATTATTTAACAAGAGTTTCTTATAATACTCTGACTCGAGTATTCGCCGAATATTTTTTATACTCTACGAATAAATCAAAATTAATTAAAAAAAAAAAAGTCAAATATATTGTTCAAATGATATCCAACATTTTTCCTCTAAACTTTTTTCAATGTTCTTATATTTGTACGACGCCCACCACCTTGCGCAATAGTTGTATTTTGTTCAATATATAACTTCCGATCAATTGTAAATATAATATTCCTGTGTCTATCAGCTCTGTAAAATATATGAACGTGATACCGTAAGTAATGTGTTAAAATTAAGAATATACTAAAATTATTCGATTATCCTGAGTGTGACTGACGTAAACTCCCCCAGAAAATAACGTATTATCTAACTTTAAATAATTAATAACATTTCGGTAACCAATAAATTTTTAAAAAAAATCTACAGGGAGCCAATTCAATAGTAAATTTTTTGGGACCAAATTCAATTGCTCCGATTTACTCCTTTGTTTTATATTTTTCTCTGTATTCTTCTAAGTATCAAAAAGGCATGACTAAAGAGGTGAACTTAAGCATATTCGATTGAAAATTTTAATTTTTATATATATTTTTTCAAGTATATCATTATGTGAGGATATAATGGTTGGTCATACGGTTCATAATGTTTTATGAATGTTTAAATCATTTACTCATAATATTTGACTATTTGTGATCAATGATCGCGGTATGTTTATTCCCGAAATAATTATTTCAATGTTATTTAAAATTAATGACATATAGTATAAAGATTGGAGTACACTAATTTTCAACATTTTCAACATCTTGAAAGTTTTTTACAAATAAATTATTTTTACGAACATTTTTGATCACTAGCTCATGACAGCATCCTTTGGTTAGTTTAATAGAAATGGAAAGGAAAATTATAAACTCAAACTACATTTTCAGATATTTCCTTTATTAACAAAAAGTATACTCAATAATTGTATTAATAATAAAAATGACTATTAAACTCCGATGATTTCGCGTTATGTATTTCATAAATTGCGCATTTTTTATTTTTATTCTCCGCTGTCCCGATAAAATTATGACGTTGACGAATGCTCCGAGCTCGTCGCCGTCGAAGAATCGCGTAATAATTGTTATTGTCACCCGAGCCCAAGTCGTGATGATATCCCTAAGACGCGACGTTCTTTTTCAATAGGTACCCATATAACGATGTGTATATTATATACATATATACGTAGAAAGATTGTTCACTGTACCAAAGGGATTTATGAATTTTAATTAACCGTCGACGGAAGGTGTTAAGTTTAATATTTTCCGAAATTCCTCCGGTGAATAAGCTCGCAACACGGCCACCGACCACAACGGCATAACACTGGATATATACGATAATAACTTAATACAAACACCCACTGGTCCACCCCTCCCCCCCCCAACTTCCGGACGGAATTCTTTGAAAGGGATAAAATGGTAGGGGAGGAAACGCCACGTGCGTGATTCGCGCGCGCTACAGGGTCCGCCGCCTGCCTCGGAATATTTCTACGCTGTTTTCTAATAATCTTAGATCAGGATTATTGCGATTTTTCGGGACAGTTGAAAAGAAAAAAAAAAATCGACTTTTCTCAATGAAAAATACACAATACATTGCACGTATTCGTCATACTTTTCGCCAGGGACTCGTGTCCCTTTTTCCGGCGAATTTTCCGGAAACAACATATTTTCATCTTTGTTACCGCATCACACCCACGTTCAATTTGGAGTCCCCCGAAAATATTGCCGATCGCTGAAATTTCTTCGCGCACCTAATATTCCAGACTACATTCTATGCCTTCCAATATTATTTTTTAAATTGGTAGGTATCTTATCAACGCTTGACCATACTCTTAATTGGTAACCTTTTTTCGTGTATTTTATCTTTGCTCTGACCCTCTTGTACATGTATCCCAGTCTCTAAAATTGTGTGCAGTACGAAAAATTCAATGTACAGTACGAAATTAGTAAGTGTGTTTATGAAATTAGCCAATTTTACATTTCTGCATATTATAATGTTCATCAAAAAATAAACAAAGTAAATAAAATCAAATATTAAATATTAAATTTAAAAAAAAAATGGATTAAATTTGTAGTACGAAAATCAGAATATTTCAGGGGCTGACGTATCCATTGTCAAATGTATATACTTTTCACGAAGTTCCAGACAAACAATTTAAAAAACTTTTGAAAATATATTAAACAATTAAGAAAATTTTTTATTATAGGTACAATTTGAAAGTAATTTACGAGTTTGTAGATCTTTGATAATTGCTCTCTATTAATTTTTGTATTTTCTCGATATGTATTTTTTTTTTTAAACCGATTTCATATTTTATACGTACCTATTGTGACTATTAGCTATTTGTATACTAAATTAAAAAAGATAACTATTTACAACTTTTGGAAGAAGCTGTTTTATATAATTTTTAGATCTAAATCTTAATCAATCATTTGGTTCATCCTAAAACAATCAAAATGTTATAATTTGTAATAGTTATAATTATATATATATATATATATAAAACACATTAACATTAAACAAAAATGTTTCATATGACAAGTTAATCTATAAAATATGCTCAGCTTTATTGTTATAGAAATAATCGTGAAATCAAAATTTAAACGAAATATGAAAGATGAAACTATTTTTTTTTTTATAAAAAATATTATTCAACGTGGTTTTTTTTTAATTAAAAATATCACGTTCTTCAATCATAGATTTGAGGTGTTCAATTGTATATTGAAAGAAAAACTCTACTCTTGGCCACAGTTCAAATAATTTATTTTATATTATTTTCTGCAATACGATAATTTATTTTGATGTGCATTTTCGGTTAACCTGTAATTATATAGAGCAAAAATGTAATTTGGTTGATAACAAAAATATTATATACATCTAAAACATCACAAAAATCTCGCTGGCTTAGAACGTACAAGGGTTCTAAATCTAAAGAATTTTGTACCCATCATATTAGCATGTTTAAACTAAAAATGGTAAAGAAAAAGTAAAAAATTGTTCCACATCATAAAATAAAGATTCTACAGATTAAAAAGTTGAATCTTAAAACAACTTTCTTGAACAATTTCAAAATACCACGATAGATCCATGTTCTTTATAAACCAACGGATTTTTTAACCTCTTGATATACATTTTTCTAAATAAAAATTAAGTTAAAATTACCCATAAAAAGCGAGTGTATGGCAACCTCATAATAATTATAACTCGATTGATAAAATTGATAAATTATTATTTAAAAAAAATAAATAAATAATTATAAGTACTCGTATTATTATTTTGTTTTATTTTCTGGACTCCTTGAGTTCAATATTTCTTGTTTGGACCTGTTCAATCTGTAGTTCTTAATCTAATTTTAATCTTAATAAACTATCACAATAATTATTAGTAGTTAAGTAATTACCGATATATTTTCATTTATATAATACGCATATTATTACGATGGTTTCCTCATACCTTGTACATATTCATTAGACGTGTACGTACACGCGATCACGTTTGTAAGGACGAAACATCATTAAAATACACGAATTTCCTTTAAATAATAATGTTTTAACTCGTTTTTCTAAGATTTCGTCATCTACAGATCTTTTGCGAAATAACGAGATGTAATAAACGCGCTTCTGCATTGAATTATAATTCGGTTACACGCATTATTATTGTACGGAAATATTTTCTCTCTGCTCTCAAACAATATTAAATCTATGTATAATATAAGAAATCGTTGAGTCTTTCTAATTATTGAGACTATATATACAATCATAAAATAATATTTACAAAATGTTATTTAAAATATATTATATGTATATAATTATTATGATTTTATTATTCAGAATTGATTGCTCCCGATTTAATTTAGATTAAACAAGGAGGGGAAGAGGAATTCTATAATATGTTCAATAATCTACTTTTATAACAATATATGTACCTATATTATGAAAAATTTCTCATAGTGAAAAATCTAATTTCCGGTCATATATCAAACGAAATTGTTATCATAATTTTGGTATAAATAAAAAATGTTCAATACATTTTCGATAAAATTACATTAATACATGACAGTATCCAGACCCCAACTTCACCACTTTGATTATACCACCCCTATTTATATATATTTCAAATGATAATTGATAACTTATAATATAAAAAATAATGGAATTACGCTGACCGACTGAAATAATCGAATTGCACAAGAATTACCGAGTGTCCGATAGCTGTTATAATAGTCGATTTGACAATATAATAATATTATTTCTGTATTTAAATTTAAAATTTAATTTTGAATTTAATGTTTTTGTTATTTTTTCTAGAGCCGAACTTAAAATATTGTGGGTAGGAATTTCAGTAGTGTGTAGTAAATTTATTTTTCTTAATTTTAAATACTTTGTTATATCTCACATCAGTGAAAAGCTGGAAATGTAATTTTATTATACTATCTAGTTTAAGTTTAGTTATTTAAAAATCAATAATTTCTAATAAGCTCCTTTTTAATTTTAGTAAAAAAAAAAAAAATAATAACAGAGTTAAATTAAAAATTTGTTTAAAAATAAATAAATAATAATTATAAGTAAAAAGTAAAAGTTTTAAATTCACCAAAAATTATATTTGAAAAAATTAGTTGTTGAATTTCAACACTAGCATTTTTCATTTTGAGATTTTGGTATAATAATATTTATTGAATAATATTTATAATAAATCATAACATTATTATCATGATAATAAATTTAAAATATTATTGTCCATTTTCGCGTCTCCAACTATGGTCAGAATAACCCCATCGACCGGTTAATGCGTTTAGCAAATCTATCCACCACCTTCACATAAGCTAGTCTTGGTCACATATACTGGGACGATAATTTATATACCTGTGAATTATTTATCATTATGGTATATGAAATTTTAATATATGTAGTGTACTTTTGTAAAAATGCCCCTCAGGCGTCAATTAATTAATAAAATAAAATATTATTTTAATAAATACAAATAAAATAAAACATTAGAAGATCAAATTTTACGGTCACGAAATAAAATACTACTGCCACAATCGAACAATATAAAAAACAAAGCAAAATTATAAAATATCTTAAAATAACTCATTAAGTTTTTGTAAAATTATTTTAAAAAGTATGATAAGCTTGTTAAACTTGCTAACAAAAAATAAAAGTCATTTAAAAATATTACTTTTAACTTTTAAACTCGTTACTACCCGGCCTTAAATTTGTAATTATAATATAACGAAAAATTTCGTTATACCTATATTATATAAGTAAAAATTAATTTTTAACAAGTGCCTTCTTAAAAATAACAGATTATAGACCTTCTTTTTTACTCAAAGTAAATTGAAATAAAATTAGTGCAATTCAACTTATCCAGATGTAAAAATACATATTTTTATCAGTCTTGTAAATAATGTTTTTATTTTGTATTCCGAATACGTATTCGAATAAATAATTAAATAGTTATTTAGAATACGTATTATAATACTTTTCCAAAAATATATTCAGAATATTTTTTTCGAATACTTAGAAAAGCATTCGAAATAAAAGTTGAAATGAAAATATATGGATATTGTTTTTACAATATATTTGTCTGAAAAAGTTTTTGAATAAAATAATAGAAATATAAAAAAAGGTTTTCAGTATACGTACTCCAATAAAAAAAAATTTTAATGTAATTGTTCTGGGATACAAAAGTTTAAGAGGACGTAACACACTTGATTTTTAAGGGGTTTTGTGTAGGACATTTTTATAATATTTTAAGAAAAATTAAAATTAAACAAATTTAAAAAGAATTCAATATATTTTAAAAGTAATTTAAAATTAGACCTTTTTTATTGTTATGTAATTATGTAATCGCGATAATTATTAAAAACGTAATTACGCAATACAAATTCCGTGTAACTAAAGATAACGAAAAAACTGGGCCAACGTTTAAAAAATGAAACGTAAAAATGTATTTTGTTGGAAGCCGATTTTTAAAAACCAATCATATCGAAAAATTAAAAATATAGCATAGAAAAATGGCGTATTTGGTAAATATTTAATGATAAAACGAAAAGTAAAGACTCAATTCCACAAAAATATATTTACTTCTATTTGGTAAATAAATATTTCAATAACTATGTTATCATCTTCAGTACACAATAACGAATGTTCGTCTAACGACTTGACTTGACTTGCTTTGTGGGGGGGGGGGGTACTCTGTCTCAAGCTTTTGCTTCTACTAGAGGGTTTGATGTATCAGGAGTTGTGAGGTGGTGGGGTGGTGAGATTGGATGGTTAGGGTTTATTTCAGAAGTTGAGAGGATGGTTTCTTTTGTAGCCAAATGTTTGAGTTTGATGGAGGTGGAGTTAGTGTAGTCGGGAATGGACGGGATGTTGGTATAAACCGTCTAACGGCAGCCGATAGTCCTTATATAATATTATGCAAACCGGTTACCGCCAACCACTTCCTGCTTTCGATCGATGAATCATGAAACGAATGTGTTTCGCGATATCGTTTACAATATTATATTATTATTTTTAAAGTTTTAAGAAATTATTTTGTAATGGATTTAAATCCCAATTTAATCAATTATTTTTATTTTTTGTTATTTCTATAGCTTCCCTAACATTTAATTCTTGACTGTTATTTACATGTTTTAATAATTTCATTGAGTTTATATTGCGATTTGTTCCTAGTACATGTTCTGCTAGAGGAGATATTTTATCTTCTTGATTTTTAATATTTCTTAAATGTTTTTTAAATCTGATACCTATATTTCTTCTAGTTTGTCCTACATAACATTTATCGCAATTCGTATATTGAATACTGTAAATACCCGATTTCTGATTTTCTTGTAATATTTGTCTTTTGTACTTCCATTAAGGCTTTTTAAATGTTTATTTTTTGATGATACAATTTCTACGTTATATTTTTTAAAAGCTTTTGTTATTGGTTTGATAACTTAAGGATGAATATTAGAGCTGCTTTTTTTTATCTATGTCGATTTCACTTTTTAAACTACTCACTTTATTGATTTCTTTTGTCCATTTATGTTTTTAACTAATCTTATAATCATGTATTTTTTGTATCCGATGAATATAGCTATTTCTATTATCGAATTTAATTCTTTGTCAAAAACGTCTTTATCCATTGGGATATTTATTAATTAGTGATGTTACGAACTGTTCGATTTTCGAACCGAACCCAACCGAACTAAACACAAAATAGTTCAGTTCGAATATCGAACCTAGGAAAAAAAATTTGAAACTAATTTGTCGAAAAACGATAAAAAGAAATGGAAAAATGTGGAATCCTTCTTTATTTAGACTTAAAATTATGTTTAAGAGGCACCTACTTAATAAATTTTTATGCAAATATACATAATTAATAAAAAATGGTAATTTATATTAATGTATTGTTTTTTTTTTATGAAGTTCGGTTCGGGTTCGGTTCGACCTCAAAAATCTGGGTTCGTAACATCACTATTATTAATATATATATATCATACTATGCCATGCCGCCTTTTGTGTTGCCAACTATGATTCGAGTTCATCTGAATGTACGAGTATCTATATGTATTGGTTTTCTTTCTATAGATTTAAAATTTTAATTTTTTATCTATTATTTTAATCAGAAGATCTGAAAAGGGGAATTTTCCATCAGTTTCTTTTTCACAAGTAAATTTTATTGATGTGTACACTGTAGTTATTTGTTGAAGGAAAGTGTCTAAATTGAAGTCTTTATCTATGATCGTGAAAATATCGTCTACATATCTGAGCCAAATTTTTGAAAAATTAGATTGTTTTCTTAAATCAGTTTCGAATTTACTTATGAAGATTTCAGCTAAAAAAGGCGATAGTGGGTTCACAATTATTGTACCGTTTATTTGTTCATAGTATTTTCCATCGAATTGGATAACCTTTTGACGCATGCAAAGTTTTGTTAAATTTATTAATTCTTTGATTTTTTGCTTTTATATTTAATTCTTCTAATCAATTTTTATAAAAAATTAATTTTGTTTTTATTCGAATACTAGGGAACAATGCTATCACATCGAACGAAATAAGCCTATTGTTGTTCTCAATCTTTACATTTGATAATTTGGTAACTAACCCTATGTTATTTTTCACCGATAAGCTAACATATTTTTTAAAAAAATAAAAAAGTTTTGACTAAATGTCTGGCTAAATTATAAGTTGGTGCATTTATGTTTGATACTATTGGTCTCATACTATTTCCAAGCTTATACATTTTTAGAATCCTATAGAGTTTCAGTATTTTGAGGATTTTGAACTTTTACGAAAAATCTACTTTTTTCTTCAACAACTAATTTATAACTATTTATGATATTATTAGTTTCTCGAATTATTTTGTTTAGTGGATCTTTTTTCAATTCTTTATACGAGCCTGTTTCTATTCATTTTTTCATTCTTTGGAAATAATCATTTTTCTTTAACACTACAATAGAGTTTCTTTTATCTGATTTTAAATAAAAACAGTATTTTTCCTTTAAATATTTAATATATGTAAAAGGATTCCGATCTTCTATTTTTATTTTCATAGGAATATTTTGAGAGAATTTAAGCAATCTCTTCTAGCAATATCTTGGTTATGAAAATTAATCTTTTTTTATGCCTAGTTCTATTCATACAATTATATTTTCTAAAGGGATTTTTGAAGGTGCATAACTAGATTTCAGTTCTTGTTTTAAAATATTTAATTATTCATTTGAAAAAAATCTCATCTGTATGATTTTTAACTAAATCATTTTCTCATTCTTTAATGTTATCTATTTTATCGCCTTTATTAGTTTTTATTTTTTCTTTTATTATGGTAAATTTTTAATTATATACAATAAAAAAATAAAACATTTTTACGAAAATCTAATTCCACATATATATTATAAAACAATGTTTATTGCAGACATGGTGGAATTTGAATTACAAAAGTACTATTTAACTACCAACATTTGTTAGTGTAGCATCCTCTTGAATTACTTTCATTAAAATTGATTTATTTGAATACTTACCAGTTACCACACATTATGGTTGTATAATCGTGTACATTGCAATTTACTAGACATATAACACTAATGCGTCATAGGTATACTGTGCAAATATTTATAATTTATTAACAATAAATGATACAATATATTATAGTAACGGTAATATGCAGTGTGTAGTTTTACAAACGTTTAGAGAACGTGAAATCCGTTTTTGCAATTTTTGGAATTTAAAAATAATTATATCTACAAATTTAACATTTCAGAAAGAAGACGACACTACAGCGTATGATCCGAGTATGAAATTTTTATTTTACAAAAATGACTAAATGTCAATACTAAATGTTCTGGACTATGTAAATGTGTTTATGTTTTAAATAATAATAATATTTTATTATATGTATAATATGTAAATATTATATTTGTACAATTTTGTATTTGTACATACAATTCGTATGTACAATATAAAGTACAAGTATAATATTTATATATTTAACGATAATAAAATATTTTTATTATTTAAAACATAAACACATCTACACAGTCCATAACTTTTAATGCAATTTTAATTTAATTTGAAGTAACAATAGATAATACTACAATTTTAAAACAAAAAAAAGAGCCGGTCAGTAATAGATAGAAGCACATCGCTCGTAGGGTAGAATACTGTAGTGAATGTATACAAATTTGAAAGCAATAATAAGTAATTTCTTTCGTTAAAACGATTATAAACGAAGCGTTGGTGTATATAACATGAATATTACTGTCAGTAATAACTAAAATTAACTCTTTTATGATGAAAAAACTTTAAAATTTAAAATTACAATAAAAAACCCCAAAATGGGAAATACAATTTTAAAAAAAATTTCCATTGATTTTCTACTTAAATATAATTTTTGTGAAAGTTTCAAGTCTTTTTTTATTCATTTTTCCCCGATACTTGAAAACATTTCACATCAAAATAATACATGCTGTCAAAAATTTAAAATGGGTGTTATAAAAGTAAAAATGTGTATTAAAAAAAATTGTAGCTTCTGATTTTAGAGATAATTCAAATATAGTTAGGATAACATACTTTTAACATTATACAAAAAGTCTTTAAACCTAAAATTAACTGTTGTATGACAAAAAAACTCCAGTATTTAATACTGCTATAAAAACTCAAAATTGAAAAAAAAAAATTAGAATAAAAAAAGCACGTTAATATTGTATTTAAATGTATTTAAATTTAAATGTACTTTATATGAAAATGTTAAAACTTTATCATCACTATTTAAGGAATTGCAACAAAAAACCATATTCAGCTTTAACAAAATCATTTTTTGCCGTTTTTCTTTAATTTATTTGCTTTCTCTTAGGTGTTTATCAAAAATATTTTAATAAATTAAAAATTGACTTTTTAAAATACCAACTAGATAAAATTTTATTTCGAAAAATTATGCTGCATGTAATGATTGGAGCATTCCTTATAAAGCTTTTGAGCAACGACATAAAAAAAACACCAATAAACTAACTAAAAGAACCAATAAATTCTTTATATTGCTCAGAATCTAAAAACTTAGTTTTAACTTTTAATAATATTTTAATACAACCGTATATTTTTAACTTTGTTTGTAGCCAACTTAATTTCTAAAAAATTTTAACACCAAATAACAACTTTTCAGAAGAAGAATAACAACTCTATTAATTCAAAAATTTTAATTATTGTGTTATAGGTATTTTTTTTTTTTTTTTTTTTTTTTTTTTTTTTAATAATAATCTTTTTTTTAAATATCTTAGAACAATTTATTAATTTTATTTTATTTTTTAACGTTTGATGGAAAATTTACTTTTAATTTTATAAAAATACACCATACCTAATCGATTTATTTTTTCTTGGCTATATAATATATCTATATAGACACTGTCTTGTGTACAATATGAGTAGATATACAATAAAATTACGTTTTTAAAAAAAAGAAAACAGATTTTATACCTACGTACGTCGTATTGTCATCATATAGCTTTTTCCCTTTTATCTTTCATCGAAAAAAAAAAAATAATTCTATTTCAGTTTTCTTTGCTTATTTGTCTGTCCTTTTTTTTCTATGTATTTTACTTTAATATATCAACGTGAATTTTATAGTTTAAAATAATATGTCGACAAAAGTACAGAATGTATATATTTTAACGTTGTCCCATCCAATTTTTAATTTAAAATTATAAAATGTTTGTTATATAATTTATTTATAAAAAAGAAAACTCTTACCTATTTATGTCTTGAAGGTGAAAAAAAATTATTATTTATTTAAATAAACCTGCACCCATAAAGTATAATGTTCAGTTTTCAAATAATAGGTATTTAGATGCTAGTATTTAAGTATTTTGACAGTATTTAAAAAATGCGAAAAAATAAAATACTGAAAAATGATTTTTTTTAAATATTCACAAAATGTTTGATAAATAGATTATTCTCAAAAATGAATATATACGAGTATAAATCAACTTTAAGTCATAGTATAAAGTTTAATTAATTATATTATGTAAATATAATGAAAATTATATGTAAATTTGTTGAACTTAAAAACTTGAAAAAATAACTACTGTATTTGTACTTAATTACTATTTACATATTATATTCCTACAACACTTTTTTAGAAGTAATTGGACAGCATTTTTAATAAATTTAAATGCAAATTATACAAGCGTTCTAATATTCAAATAATTTTCACCTAATCTATTCAGTGTTTGGAATAAATGACGTTCATGCATTCACATTCATAGTTTGTGACCGACACGCTAAGACTACTTGTTTTTGTCAAATAGAACTTGAACATGAACGACGTTCATATTTTCAAGGAATTTGAACGGTTTTCAGGCCATTTAAATTAAATTAAAAAATATCTATATTTTGTAATAAACCATATTAGACTATTTAGACTTAAATATCTAAAATATCTTTATATAATACTTAATAGTTCAATTCCGCGGGATCGCTATGAAATCAAAATGAATGTTACTATGAATCGATAATTTTTTGGCATATATATAAGAAAATTGTATATTATACTAATAATTAATTAAAATAAAAGACCATATTATAACCGCGTGCATTTTTTTAAAGAAGGTAAATGTGAAGGTGTTTATTTTTAATACATTTCAATGTGAACGTGAACTAGTTAGTTTTTTATATTACGTGAACAAATTCAATTTTTAAGGGAAAGTTGCGAATACTGGGTTATATCTATCAGTGTTTTTTTAGCAAAATCAATCATTAGGAATCAGAAATTTACTGGAATCCACTATTACTGATATTCGTGAGATGGCTCAAAAGGGAGCCATTTCATGGCCACAATAAAATAAAATGAAAATATTATTATTATACTATTATTATTTATCATCTTATATTGTAGGTAACGATTTAATAAAATAGTCAAATATTTCTATAGTTGTCCATGTATTTATATCTTTACGGGTTCCATGACCCATATTTGCCTAAAAGTAAGGCTTCTCTAAACCATAGCTGATTTACGTCAATAAAGAAAATGACAAAATACCCGTTTACACCAAAAAAAAAATATCTCTTTTAACCATAGCCAGAGGCGAACGCATGAACAATTTTCGAGGGATATTTTTTTATGTTGAATTTTATACTTGTATAAACTAATCATATTTAAAAAAAAAAAAAACAATTTGATAGGAGAATTGAACCCGCATTCTCCTCCTGACATTATTTGGTTACGACAAAGTTAAATCAACAAAATAAGATCATCTGCCCTTACTATTCAAAGGATTAGTAACGCGATATCGATTACCCCTCAGTACACGATTCCTTAGTCCACGATTTTTGCCGTAAAATTAATGGAAAAAAAAACCCTCCAACTGATGCGTACTCTGGAAAAAAAATTTTAACATCACTGGCTAAAACACATAATATATAATATGTATATAATGCTTTGCACTCATATGATCAACATGAATAATTCACAATTTTTGCATACTGTGTAAATAATATAACTATAAAGGGAAGCACATAATATCTTAAAAAACGTATTTATCACGATGACAGTTGTGTGTATACGCAGCGGTACGTGAGATAATTTGTTGAGGAGGGTGGCTAGTCTTTGGGGAAATGTACAGTCGATAGAAGGGTGGTGATCCGTTGATAATAATTTTTCATTTCTTTTCTTTTTTTACACAAACTTTTTTAAATATAGGTACAATAAATTCAACAATACCATTGATGGTTGCCGACTTAGCGTCTAGATTAAGATTCACTAAAAACAATTGCATACATTACTATATAGACAATTATGTTAAAAGAATATTAAATGTGCATACATAAAACCCGAAATAACAGCATAACATCGTTATGTATACGAAATAAAGTTGATAAAAAAATAAAACATTAGGTACCTAGTTTATTTAAAATAGATTTTGATGCGGGGTTTATAATCAAATGTGTTCATAAATATGCAAGTGTCATAAAATATACAATTTGTATTGCGAAAAAAATTATACAAATACTAAAATTGAATTCTAAAAGTCGGTAAATAATATTATGATTTTTTTAAACTTATATATACATATATATATTGAGACTACTTTCAGGATTTAAGGAAGACCTACACATATAATCCCTTTATTTTAACACTTTTATGATCTTTTTTTTTTTATTGACAATCATTACTACAATTGTAATAATAATTGTAATAATTTAATACGTGTGTCCGTTTCTATTCACAATCATTGTTGAATTATCAACAAAAAATCCATTTGTTTGAAAATAATAACTAACAACGACAACAAGATCTAAGAAACCATGAGTATTATCACACTAAAAGGATTTTAAGTTCACATTAACCTAAAATTGTAATTATTCGATAAACATCTGAAGGACACATATTGACCCATAGTTAATGTTTAGTGGAAGTCGTTTAAATTATATTTACAAAACTGTTGTAAATGGAACCGGAACTAAAAAACTTTAATGTTCCAATCTCTGGTTTAAACGCGGGGTCTTTGGAATGAATGTAATACTATATTGACACTCGATTTTATAAAGTTTAGTATTATAACAGAAAAATAAAAACGAAACGTTCTTAAAACATTTCTAAAAAGTAAAATAATGTTCTAATATAATTTACTATGGAAATTCTTGACCCGGAAAATTAACATGTAAAAAGAAGAAAAAAAATCAAACCATTATTATGCATATCTAGTTTCTTCGCTCCGCTCAGATTCTAAAAATATTTACAATGTAATATTTTAAAAACAATTTAAATTGTTAACTAACAATATAGAACATTAATTTAATTTAAAGGATTTAAGATCTGGGCGTTGATGACAAAAATGTCTTAAATTTCTAAGACGATGCTTTTCTAATTGAAAAATTATTCAAATAGTATATAAGAGTATAAATAATTATTAGTTTTTATAATGGTGTTTATTTTTTCTCTATAAACAAGTATTTGACGAGAATCAGTCGAGTAGGTGTGTTGGAGTAAAGAACTTTGTTGATAGTAAATTGGTTTTAGTTGATACTTTGAAGATGCCATTTTTCGATTTTTACACCGAAGCTTTGCTCAAGCTCGTTTCGCTGAATTCAATGATTTGTCATTGCTCTTGAATTTAATACATATCCACTACTACAGTAACCCACTCGACAAGCAAAGTGCTTCACCTCTACCGACACAAAATGTTCATATTTTTAATTTTTATGTTTTCACGTTATTAAGTAATTTTTTTTTTTTGTTATAATTAAAGTCGTTTTTTTAATCATATACGTATACCATACTAATTGAGAAAAAAATCACGAGTTTATTTCATTTTTATCATTTAGGTACGATTTATAATATTTCTGTTTATACAATTTGACATTCGCGTACACGAAATCCGACGGAACAGAACGTTACAGCAACCGGATGTCATGCAATAATATTATTGTTATGTACGATTATCGTCTGCCATTCAAAATATTGTGCTAAAGCGCTTTCGCTAAATTTTGCAAATTAAATGGTGTATTTTTTTTATATATATAATTTGTAGAACAATTTCGTAAGTTTTTTCCAGATCGTATACGTATAAGCGAATTAAATGTATTTCGACGTTGATTTTCCGCAACAAATAAATTCTGTCCAAACACTATTTTATATTATGCTATAATAGAGATATTATTTATAACTTTCTGGAAATTTTTATAAGAACATTAAGTTTTTTTTTTTTTTTTTTTTTTTTTTTTTTTAGTTCTGTCCGGGTAGATAATAATACTGTAGAGTTAACGATAATAACACGTAACGTTTAAGACACGATGACGTCTTTTCACTCTGCGTGTATTTATGATGGCGACCCGCTAAAATGCACTTTTTCCTCATAACCTCTCTTATATATATTGTATATTGTATTTATAGGGTCAGTCTTAATTGAACAATATCCCTCGGCCACTATATATTATACGTATATACGAGCTCTGTATTCGCGACGGAATATTATCATCGGCAGACCCTATTGTTCGGCCGCCGTTGACCCGTTTCCACGAGATTTTTAGATTTATATCGAATCGTTATTATTGTGTTTTTTTTTTTTTTCTCTTATTTTATTTTGTCTTTGTTTTTTTTTTTTTTTTTCGCAGTTAGTCGCCCTATATTATAGATACTTGGGCCGACATATGCGCGAGTTAATTTCGTTTCGCAATCAAAAGTGACGGGGACGACGTTATAAATCGTACGCGTATGAGAGCCGGGCAGGAAGGGTTCCGTAAATTATACCGCCGCGGCAGTTATCCTCCGGACGGCCGCGCGTCGTCGGCCGCAATATTGTAGGGTGGCCGGGCGCGCCAATGCGTCTTATTTTCGACGGCGCGGCCCCGTATAAGTATAATATATACAGCCGATAAAATCCAAGAGATATGACCCCCTCGAAAAGATTAAAAAAAAACCCACCACGCACAGATATTATAACAATAAGGTCCTCGACGTTGGTTTGTTTGTGTGTGTGTTTTTTTTTTTTTATTTATTTATTTATTTATTTTTTTTTTAATTTTTTTTTTTTGAAAACCGGGATATTTTATCTCGTATTATCATTATATATACGTATATACAAGTACGATAGTACAAAATATAGATACGTGATAAATTCCACGATATAATATCACTATATTATATCAGTGATGTAAACGATTTTGGAAAAAAATTTTATTTTTCTAATTTCGAAAATATATAGGTATATATATATATATATAGTAATCTCGTTGTCGAAAATTTTTGAAAACTATTACGAAAATATAATAATATATTCACGTGTACAATATACATATTATATACGAGGATGGGGTGGATCCGTGGGGTTTGAACCGACCGCGTCATAAAAATGCACGATGTACATACATAATATACGTGTACTTCTCAGTGATGGAAGAACGTGATCAGTTTTCGCGACAAAAGCTCGGAAGACGATTATTTTTATTTTTTTTTTTTAAATATCATTTGCTTTTATTTTATGACTTTTTATTTAATATTTTCGACATTCTTTGTAATTTTAGATTTCTTTATATTATGTTTTATCAGAATTTAAAGAAGAATCTGATCAAGATTTTATTTTATTATTTTCATTTTTGGTATACTTAATATATACAATATAGTGTATGTCGATCAAAAATTAAATAAAAAAATGTGTTTCATGCCCATAGGTATCAACATATTTATTTTTATTTTTCCACTTTAGATTTTGAGCGGCACGAGGAATTTATATTGATTTTAATATAACGTTAATTTTTATTTTTTTATTTGTGTGAAAACTCTTTTCAGGTAGAAGAAGTTGAGAAAAAGTTTTAGAGTAAAGGGCTTTTTTGATAGAAAATGCGTTCTAAATGGTGTTTTACAGAGGTCAATTTTTATTTTTCAAATTTTCATTGTATTATTTTACATAATTTAATCATTCTTAGGGCATGTAGACAAATTTTAGACTATATATATTATTTTTATATTCATTAGGTGTAGGCCGTATTAAATTTCTAAAAATCTAAATGTCAGCATTATATGAAAAAAAATTGGAAAATTCAGGACAAAATCGTTTTTTTTCCAATTTCCAAAAATATTAAAAGATTGTAGACATTAAAATTAATACCAAAAATTTTTGTTCTCGGAAAAATATTAATAAACTAATTTTGATATTTTATTTTAGTTACTTCCATTTTATTAATGTAAAATTTTTTATTTAGGTCATTTCCTAGTTTTAATACTTATAGAATTTTTCATTTACGCCATAGGTACAACACATTATTTCCATTCGATGGTTTCACATGTTACACTGGTGTATTACTTATGACATTATCAAAGTTCACATCAATTTTCCGGAAAAAAAGTTCCAGAAAATTTTACATACCATCAAATTTTTTCAATCATTCCGTGTTTTTTCTGAAAATATTTTAATTTAAGAAATTTTAATTTCTAATATTTGTATATTTAAAAAATGTCTAAAAATGTACATTTTTGCCTAAGTAATCGATATTTTTTTTGGTAGTATTTTGTTGCTGATTTCGTACACAGTTAGGCAGTGTTATAAAAATAATTAAATATTGACATATTAACTTTTAAAACAATATAGAATTCTATAAGGTAGAATTAATTTAAAGTTAACATGTTGTATATTTTCTATGGAAGACAAGTACGATATAACTACGCAGGATCTATTGTCCATTCTTTTTGGATTTCGAGTGGCTGATATAAGAACTAATATGTATTTCGTCTTATTTTACGTATAGTGAGTAATTTAGACTTTGAAAAAATCGTTTTTTCTATGCCTAATGTCCAAATAGTTTTTGAAAAACCTTCGATAGTTTTCACTTTTTACTAAAATTTTTTAAAATTCAATATTTTCAGATAAATTGAACATTATTAATATTATTACATATTTACCATATGGAAGTAAGTGAAACCCAATCTTTGTTTCCTGTATGTATAGGTACCCTTTTTTCCCCATTATATATATAATGCATACGTATTGTACGAGTATATAATATTACATTACATTACCTATTATGAACATTCAAATATCCTTGAAAACAAACGTGTTTTCATTTATAAATTCAATTGTTTTTGTGTATGATTTTTAGTGAGCACACTGCACTGCATGTATTAATATAATACACATTAGTACCTAACGTTTTTACACCCTATTTCCTTTCGAATTTTGTGATACTCGTGTTTTCGTGACATATAGGTAACACAAAATAATCCCTTTATAAAAAACCTTTTCATACAACCCCTTGGGCGTTGCACTGAAAATAAAATCTCTCTTTACCTATAACGTACCACCAAAGACATCGCGGGTAGAATAGTCATGTATAGTGTACACACAATAATGCGGTGATATTATAATATATTATAAATGATAGAAAATTTATTTTCAAACATTTTAAAGTTATAGAGCTAATCATTTCATATATTTTGAAAAACCCACAGTTTTACATTATGTCCAAACTAAAATTTTATTGCTCGTGAAATACGATTCTCTTACATTACTAGTTGAAGAAAAAATCATAATATATTTTAATACATTTAGAAAATTTTGTGATTCACTTAATGCCTACAACATTATTAGCACAAAAAAGCCTGAATTCCTAATATGGGTCATATTATGATTATTACATTTAAAATAAAATACTATTTAGGTTATACACGTTTAAAAATAATTACAATAAATCGATTAAAAATAAAAATAAAAAGTTAATTAAATATGAAATAAACAGAAATATATATTCATTAAGTGTAATTTTCTATATATTATTCTATGATGCATACTACTTGTGTCTCGAAAAAATATATTATCAATTAAAATATTTGGCCTGTTGCATCCTTATTCCCTGGTTTGAAATGATCAGTTATTCGACTATGAATAAATATATTTTCGTTTTGCGATTTATTTTATTTATATTTATTATACATATAATACATATAATAAGTAACATAACATTACAATTTAGTAAAAAATAAATAACTATATAATAATAAGTTAGGTTAAGTTTTTCAACTTTTTTTTGTAAACCCCGATTTTATTTTTATTCATAGCTCATAATTTCACAGCGATAATTATCAATATCTACCTTTTAAATGCATATAAACTTGTTTCATTATTTAAAAATTACGTTGTACAATATTATTGTGTTAAGTTTTAGATGTCCAAAATTGTAAATAATATTAAATCCATTTAGATACCAGCTATCTAACTTTAAAGCCATGGTCACACGGTGATGGTTGAACATGATATTTTCTATCTATCATGAGAGCTACTGTCATGTTGATATCATCATGTGAACAGAGCAATAGTGGCTATCACATTTTCACAACAACAACTTTCACATTATCATGCATGCATGATAGTGTAAGAGCACAGATAAGTGACTATAAAATACTATAGAATCGACATTAGAAAATGTCCTTTTTTTCAGTTGATTTTGATTTCAATGACCTTGAAATCAATTGTTTAGTACTTATTATTATATCACATACTGTCACACAAATATAATATAAACGTTTATTATCTATATATAGGTATATATATTATATATATAGATACTATGATAGAATCAGAAGCGTATTTAGGAGTTTTTAAAAAGAGAGATGAGATAGTTTTTCAATATTTTTTTCGCTTCCCAATATGTTTTATAATGCTGAAAAAGTAATTTAATCAAAAACTATTGCAAAACATATATTTTTACTTTTACCTTCAAATTCTAGAAGACTAGACTAGTGTAAATACCTATATAAGTATATAAAAATATCCAATAAAGCATACCTTTAAATATTTATTACAAAATTCATGAAGAAAAAAATTGTATACATTATTTAATAAAATATAATTTGAAAAAATATTCATGAAAAAAAATATACGCTCGAAAATAAAGTAGAAAAAAATATCTGCACAAAAAAATATCCGCATATTATGTAGCAAGTATATTCTATTAATTATTTTTTTTTTGGTCCTATGTATTTATAGATTTTACAATACAGATATAATCTTATAGATTTTTGCAAACAAATCAAAAATATAAACGGTATTAGATAATCAAATTTGTTTTTGTGCAATCGTTTTTAAAACGTTAAAATACCTAGATTTCAAGAAAAAAAAATATCAACCTTATTGAGATGGTAATAAGTACATTAACTTTTTTTATCATTTTTGTTGTTCCAATTCTATATAAATATAGGTATAGCTATTAAATAAATAATTCGTTAACTATGAGGGGGACAAAACGGAATATTTGACCTCCTGACGTTGGTGATATGTAGTAACCTAAATAGGTAAAATATTGTGGTATAATGTACTGTAATAAGAGGTATAAATAGAAATAATCTTTTACCGATATATTACACAGATTACGATATTTATATATATAAAAATTTTATTTACTGTATTTCTACTTATATCCCTACCTAATTTTCGAGCAGATATATTTTCCTAGATTCTTTTAGTTTATACTAATGATGAAAACTCTTTACAATACGTATCGAATGAAAAACATATGTACCGAATAACGAATTCTACACAATATACTAGAATTTTTATAGAAACAAATCAGGGACATCGTTCCGAAGGAGTTGGGGTGGGGTAAGATCACCACCACCACCTCTGGAAAACGTTTGGCAAAATAAAGTTCAGTCGGCAAAAACAGAAAGTTAATAACCTTTTTTTTACGTTTTGAAGGATGTATTTCAGAACTCATTTAGAAAACTATAAATTGTTCGGTATTTAATCAGAAAAATGTCGAGAATTTTTATTTTTATTTTTGTTTATTTACATTTCAAAAATGTACATTGTCAGTATTTTTGAGAAACCTCCCCTCCCTCATAAATATTTATTTAGGACGGCCCTTAATAAAATGTTATCAATTATCATATTTGTTTATTGTTATGTTCATTATTTACGTTCATCGCCGTTCGCTGATTTTATAATGCAAGATAATTGTTATCATATAAATTTGCGATACCAAAGAACGAATTAGTAAAACTTAAGTAAAAAAAAAAAACACTAATGATGGCTCTCTATGTGGCCATATATTTCAAGATCAATGGGCTGATTTCATTTAGGACATTATAATTAATAATATAACAAACGACAAAAAAACAGCTGTAATTATTTTTCTTTAGCTCATGAGGAAGGGTTTAAACCCGGTGAATCTTCTCCTCCCCCCCATAAATACGCCACTGCATAGAATACTATGGATATAAAATGGTTAGATACATTCCTAACATCATATTATCCCGCTGTGAGTATAACTTAAATCAATCTGCTCTGAAATTTAAAAAAAAAACCATAGCAGATATCCATTTTCTTGCGTTTGCTATCATTGTGTAACTGCAACTTGATGCATGGCAATAGGTTTCTAGAATATTTCAAAGAACTCTTATACCGTTCCAATGACTATACAAGTTTGTACACATTTCGGAAACTGAACATACCTCGCAGCGTAGACTTTACCCGGCAAACGTTCGTCACTTTCAACCCGAAGTTCACCAACATACATTATACCCGTAGAGTCTGAATTATGAATTAACGTCATACCTGCAGGGTGGGTCTGCAATCGTCAGATCTGCATTTAGTCGGTAGGTAATATTATTATATTACCTCGTGATAGAAAACTTTGTTCACCTTTGAATATGTCAATTTACGCAGCTATTAAACGCTGCATACGGAAGTTTGCGATATAATTGTTATTACCATCCGCACATTTGCAGACGATGCATAAAATTTAATTTGAAGAAGGGAAACATAGATTAAAATAAAACAACTTCAAAATATAATTTATTTATATATATATTTTATAACTAACCTTAAGATCTTTAATCAATCTATTATAGTTAGTTAAAATGTTTTTTCAATGGCAGAACAAATTTAAAGAATTAAGTAAAAATAACTCTTAAGGTGTGTCCACACTTGAGCAAACTTTTGTAATACAAAATACTATGTACACACAAATGTGATAAAGTATAGACACGCCTATAGAAGAGGAAAAAATAGAACGTGCTAAACAATTAGTGCTAAATCATTTGCAAATAACTACGAATACTATTGAAGGATGGAGTAGTAAATTTCAAAAACTAATTGTCACTCACCATGCCTTGATTCGGAAGTTTTTGGAAAAAATTCAACAAGATACTATTAAAAAAATGCCACTTTTATCACACAACAAAAAGTTAGCCAACTATACAATAGTATACACTATCTACCCATTTAAAAATTCGTATCAAATATACTTAATATAAGTGCAGGAGAGAATAATTAGAAATTACCAAGCATATACAATGATAGGGGTTAACATCAACGAAGTATTTAACGATGGCTTATAAGATATAGATTTTTTTTATATAAAACAAATTTATAATAAATGTCATTAACTAAGCTTGAATTTTTTGATTGACTTAAAGGAATACTATAATATTTTTTCGGTGTCACTATCCTAATTTAGATTTTTTGTTGTGTATACCAATTATTATTAAAGATAAACAAAATAATGTGGACAGTGGACTTACTGTTATTAGACTTTTTGTAATCAGACTTACTTAACTAAAATTATTAAAATGTAAATACCGTTTTCTGTTTCAGAGTATCAATAAAAAAAAAACACAAGACAATGAAAATACTAAGTTAAATTATAAATTATGATTTATATTATAATGATAATTTTTCGTGGACATTAATAATTTTGAACAATAATATTTTAACATAGGTAACACCTACATATAAATATGAAAATTTAAATGAAAGCTAATGAATGATAATCTATAACGGTATAAATCGAGTTTAGTCACAATATGATTATTTATTTATTTATATTTTTTTGCACCACGAATTCTCGTTAATACGGGAATTATGTTACGTTAATAGTGTACGGAAATTTAAAAAAAAATGTTTAGGTGTCCCACCTTAAATATTATAATATAGTAGAACTGTAATATCCAATTATCTCGCACTCCCAGTAAATCAATGCATTCAGAGCGGTTATTGAATAAGGAAATTGAAATCAGTGGGGAAATTACTAAAAATATAATTACTACCCGTAATGAATATTTCGATAGGCTGCATACGTGGTACGTATATACAACTATACACAAGTATATGTCAACTGACTATTTATTTACCTTTTCCCCCATGGTCGAAGTGAGGAAGATATAGAGGTCACCATCTCTTGATGTTTTTTTAAATGATTTTAGAATTAAAATGCCTATTATGAAATATATGAAGAACAATATTTTGGAGACCATATCATCGGTGTTTTTCAAAGTATTATTTAATAAAAAAGTTTAGGTCTATTTAAAAAGTAAATATTAAGTTTATTGTACATACAAAATTGAACAATATTTTTAATTAAAGTACCGTAAGACACAGATGAGAGGTCTCGAAAATATTTTCCTTTATATATTTTAATATTTTATGTTAGGCGTATTTCCTTTAAAACAATTTAAAATTGCTTTTTTGCTCATTTTTGAAACATATTTTTTAACAAATGTCATTATTATACACAACAATAAAAAGTGATATGGATATGGGACTATTTTTAGATTACTTTTAAAATGTATTTAAACATTTATAATTGTTATATTTTAATTTTTTTAAAAATTTCATAAAAGTTATCTATAGAGAAATCTTTAAAAATGAATGGTGTGGCATACTCTTAAAAAAGTGATAAACATTAAAATGTGTACGTACTATAATATAGGTAGATTTAGAAGTTAATGTTAATTAAAATCAGGCACAAAAAATTAACCACGAAACTCAGAAAACAAAATATATAATATATTCTGTACAATGTTGAAAAGACATTTGAAACATTATCTGATAAAATAATTTTAATGAATCGAATATATTAATAAAAAAAATAAAACTTATGGTACTAATTACGAGTGTTTAAACTTTATTCAATACTATCTGAATTTCCCGGCGTTGTTCAGAAAAAAAATTATGATTGTTTAACTTTTTTTTGGTTTAACTTGCTATGGAAGTTGCTATGAAAAAACCTCAAGTATAAATCTAGCGGAAAAAAACACAAATTTAAAAACACGTACGAAAAAAAACCTTCAATTAAAATTATAGTCTATAATAATATTTTTGTACATGTCAAACATTATTAATAGATAATAATATATGAAATTCATTAATAGATACCTGTATAATATATATATAGGTACATTACCAATATTTAAATATTCAACATTAAAATTTAAAGTACCTACACTCTGGTACTTTGATCTTATTTATATATTACATTGTTAATATGCCTTACTTATTTCGTCTATATTTTATTACTATATAAGAGTTATACATTACTGTACTTACCTAAATATGTGTTCATGAGCTTATGCAATGACGTCCGTGAAGTTGGCCCAACCATATTAACAAATCATTACCAAACCTTCACCATTATTTTGCAAGTTATTTGCAAGAGATTGCAATTCCATTTTTGGAATTTGCAAGTATACCGGTTTTACGTAAAACATAAAAAACGAGGGGTGAGCCAACTTTATTACCAACCACGAATTTTTGAAGTTGTGAAGTTTACCCCCCATAAACCATACATTTGTGATAATACAGAAAAAGTAATTTTGTTGAAAGATATGGATAGTTTGTAGTGTAGCATTGCTATCCCCACTACTATAATTGTAAATTATAGATATTGAAATTGTATTTAAACATCTTTTAATTTTATTGTTAAATTTTTTTTTTTTTAATATTGCCTTAAAATAAAGTTTTCAATTTATTTATTAGTAAGTAAACTAATTAAAATTGTAGTACTTATTTATTAATAAAGTACTTCAAGTAGATACTACAAATTTGATTTTAGAAACTAATACGACTTCTTTATTCTATTATCTAGGAAATAAATAATTTCATTTTTTAATTCTTTAATTTATATGTTTATTTAAATAAAAAAGAAAAATCATAATATACCCAATCAC
The DNA here is from genome assembly GCA_025469235.1 of Pemphigus obesinymphae. NCBI lineage: Eukaryota > Metazoa > Arthropoda > Insecta > Hemiptera > Aphididae > Pemphigus > Pemphigus obesinymphae. Next base: position 83,041 of record JAIPRL010001271.1, read on the forward strand.
ATTAATATTTACACATATACAAAATAAAATTCAAAATCTATATCTTATTACCATCTATACCACTATTTTATTAGTGGTGATTACTTACAATACATACATTAACACGGCTTGTCTGCAATCAGCTATTAAATTGCCTATACTCAACTCCTTAAGAATACACCGTCCTTAATTCAGCTGTCATAAGTAATAAAATAACATTTATTATGCATTATATTATTATAATATAATCAATGGTAATAACTACTTGTTTTTTGCGAGTCAAATCGATTCGGTTAGTGTTTACGTTACTACAGTATAAGCTGTATATTTTATATTATATCATTTTCAAATTTTTACAAGATATAAAGAAGAACTTTATCTATTTCATAGTATTTATATCTTTTGATTGATACTAATTGTATAAATATAAAATATATTTATTTATTTGCGTATAAATTAATGTTAATTTTCTTATACACTTAAATACATATTATATATGAACGCTACGTAAAGTTGGCCCAACCCTACATATTTTTAAGTTTTATGGAAATCCCGTGTACTTGCAAACTTCAAAAATGGACTTGCAAATTCTTGCAAATAACTTGCAAAAATAATGGTAATGATTTGTTAATATGGATGGCCAACTTCACGGACGTCTCTTCAATACAGTCTATTTATATACTTTGAAACACATTAATAACTATTGCAACTAAATAAACACAACTTTATATGACATAGAAGAACTTATTAAACCCTTTATCAACATAATATATAAAATAAATGACTAGATAATCAAGATTATATATTATTGGAAAACAATAACCGTTATTATGCAATATATATTTAATATTTATACATAAATATTTATAAATATGTGTGTGTGTGTGTGTGTGTATAAATCAGTAATCAGTATATTAACTTTGACAATCGTATTATAAAGTCCACGATTGTTCATCTCTTCGAAGACTTAAGAGAAAATCTTCATTTTTACACCTATTACACGAAAATATATGTATAGTTTCCATCCATTATTTTTTATCGGTAATTTCTTCAGGGCAAATTGTTAAAAGTTAACTTGCCGTTTGAATGATAAATTTACAATTATTGACTTTAAAAAAAAAATTTAAGCACTTTTGGATGTTTTATTATTAAAATTCTTTATCAATTTTTAAAAAATATTGGTATAATGTTTTTTTTAATATAAAATTTCCAAAAAATTGTGAAATAATGTTTCTACAAATATTAAATTATAACGTTTCTTTACATTTCTAAAAAATTATAATATAATGTTTTCTTAAATAACATTCGTGGACATTGTATAAAAAAAGTTCATACAATGTTTTATAAATAGATTACTGTAACAATTTTTAAATAATGTTGCAATAATGTTTTTTTAATAAAATTTCTGAAACATAATTCAAAAAGTTTTTACAATGTTGTTACATAGATATTTCTAGTATATTCTTTAAAAAAGGTTCATCTAATTTTTCTATAGTAACGTTTCTGCAACAGTGGTTAAAAAATGTTCGTACAAGTTTCTATTATCATTTTTATGGATTATTGTTTAAAAAAAATTATCCATAGTTTTTTCAAAAACATTTCTGGAATATTGTTTAAAAATGTTTATGACAATATTGTTTGAAAAATATTTCTGTAACATATCTTAAAATAAGTTGCTTAAATGTATTTTTATTACCATTACTGGTATAGAATTTAAAACAAGCTCATGTTCTTATTGTTAAATTTCCGTATCAATTTTTAAAAAATGTTAGTATATTATTATATTTAATATAACACTTTTTGCAAAATTGTTTAATAATGTTGCTACAAATATTAAATTAAAACGTTTCTTTTACGTTTCTAAAATATGTTGATACAATGTTTTTTAAGTAATGTTTCAGGGACATTGTATAAAAAATAGATCATACATTGTTTTTATAATTAGATTACTGTAAAATTTTATAGATATATTGTTACAATGTTTTTTTGATAATGTTTCTGGAACATCATTTAAAATGTTTTTACAATGTTGACACATAGACATTTCTAGAATATTCTTTAAAAAAATGGCCATTTATTGTTTTTTTCGTTACGTTTCTGGAACATTGGTTAAGAAACGTTGGTATATGTTTATATTTTAATAATTATTGATCATTGTTCAAAAGAAAGTTATCTATAGTTTTTCCAAAAACATATTTGGAATATTGTTTAAAATTTTTTACTACAATACTGTTTGAAAAACATTTCGTAAAATATGTTGCTTTATTGTGTTTTTATTACCATAAATGGAATAGTATTTAAAAAAATGTCATGCTATGTTTTTATTATAATATTTCTGTATCAGTTTTAAAAAAATGTTGCTACATTGATTTTTTAGTATTATTTCTGGAATATTGTCTATACATTTTTCGTAAAATATTTTTATTTTAAATTAATGTATTATTATAAAATAATTATTGAAACAATTTCTTTCATTAACGTCTCCTGAATATTTTTAAGAATTCGTTTGCTCAAACATTATTTAAAATATATATCTGCAATATTGTATCCAAAACTTTACTATATCTATTCTTAAAAAATGTAACAACTGTGTTTTTTTATTAACGTTTCTATAACATTTATTATATAATATTACTACAACATTTATTTTATTATCGTTTATAATGCATTATATAAAAAATGTTCCTTTAATATTTTTAAAATATATTGGTATAATTTTATTATAATATCTTTTCTGGAACATTGTTTTAAAATATTTTGTCGAAAGATGTTTCAAACACAATTGTGACATATTTTAGATTCTGAGCGTAGCGAGGGAGGTAGTGGTTTTACAATGATGTTTATTTTTTTATTTATTTTTTTTTTTATACTCTGTTTTAAAATATATTGCTTTAATGTGTTTATATAAAATGACTGGAATAGTATTTACAACAATGTCATACTATTTGTTTATTATAAAATTTCTGTATAAGTTTATAAAAATGTTGCTACATTGATTTCTTAGTATTATTTATGCAATATTGTCGATAAATTTATCGTAAAATGTTTTTATTTAAAATTATTGTATTATCGTTAAATAATTTTTGAATCAATTTCTTTTTTAATGTCTCCTAAATATTGTTTAGGATACGTTAGCTCGAACATAATTTAAAATACAATTCTACAATACTGTATCAAACACTTTTCTCAATCAATTACTAAAAAATTTTGTTACTGTGGTAATTTATTCAAGTTTTTATAACATTTATTAAAAAATAATACTACAACATTTATTTTATTATCGTTTATAATGCACTATATAATAAATGTTCCTTTAATATTTTTAAAATTTATTGGTAAAATATTATTATACTATCGTTTCCGGAAAATTGTTTTAAATTATTTTGTTCACAGATTTTTCAAAAATACTTGAAACATATTTTTATAATATGTTGCTTTAATGTGTTTTTATTACCATTCCTAGAATATGTTATTATTAAACCGTTTCTGGAACATTGTTTAAATAATTTTCCAACAATATTTTCATATTATCGTTTATGGAACTTTGTCCAAAAAGTGTTCCTAAATTGTTCTTTCGAAGACATTTCTAGATTATTATTTTAATATTGTTAGTACAATATTTTTATAATAAACTTTCGGAAGAGTGGATAAAAAATATTCGTAAAAGTGTATATTATAACTTTTATGAATTATTGTTTTTAGAAATTGCCCATAGTTTTTTCTAAAACATTTCTGTAACATTTAATAAAATATGTTGCTTCAATGTGTTTTAATTACCATTAGTGGAATAGTATTTAAAACAAGTTCATGCTATGTTTTTATTATTAAATTTTTGTAACAGTTTTTAAGATATGATGAAATATTATTTTTTTTAATATAACGCTTCAGGCCAAATTGTTTAATAAAGTTCCTACAAATTTTGAATTATAATGTTTCTTTAACGTTTCCAAAAAATGTTGTTGTATTGATCTTTCAAATCACGTTTCTAGAATATTGTTTACATTTATTCCTACAATGATTATATTATAACGTTTCTATAACATTTCCAAAAAATGATGATACAATGTTTTTTTAAATGACGTTTCGGGAACATTATCATAAAAAATATTTATACAATATTGTCTCAAAAATGTTTCTGGGGTATTCATTTTAGAATGTTAATAAACGATTTGATAATAACGTTTCTGAAACATGGTTTTATTAATGTGCCAAAAATATTTTTATTCTAACGTTTATGGGACATTGTCTAAAAAATGATTTTTAAATATTCTTTCAAAGGCGTTTCTAGATGATTATTGAATTATTTTTTGCACAATATTTTTATAGTAACATTTCGGAACTATAGTTTAAAGATAATTAGTACAATATTGTTAGAAAAAATTTTTTGATAAATTTCTTAAGCTATGTTGTTTTAATACGTAATTCTAACCATACTGGAATTGTATTTAAAAAAAGCTCATACTATGTTTATATTGTTAAATTTCTGTATCAATATTTTAAAAATGTTGGTATATTGCTCTTTTTAATATAACATTTTTGGCAAAAATTTTTATTAATGTTCCTAGAAACAATAAACTATTTAACGTTCCTTTTAGATTTTTGTAAATTAGTTGCTACAATGTTTTTTAGTATTATATCTGGAATAATTTCCGTACATTTTTCGTAAAATGATTTTATTGAAAATCATTGTCATATTATAAAATACTTTTTGAAACAGTTTCATTTTTTAACGTCTCCTGAATATTTTTTAAAATACGTTCCCTCAAACATTATCTAAAATATATTTCCGCAATATTGTAAGGAAAACTTTTCTGTATCAATTCTTAAAGAATGTTGTTACTGTGGTTATTTAATCACGTTTCTATTACTTTTTTAAAAACTAATACTACAACATTTATTTTATTATCGTTTATAACGCACACTCTAATAATTGTTCCTTTAATATTTTTAAAATGTATTGGTAAAATAAAATTATACTATCGTTTCCGGAACATTGTTTTAAATTATTTTGTTCAAAGATGTTTCAAAATTACTTGTGACAAATTTTTTTAATATGTTGCTTTAATGTGTTTTTATTACCATTCCTAGAATATGTTATTATTTAACCGTTTCTGGAACATTGTTTAAATAATTTTCCAACAATATTTTTATTATAACGTTTATGGAACTTTGTCCAAAAAATGTTCCTAAATTGTTCTTTCGAACACGTTTCTAGATTATTATTTTAATATTGTTAGTACAATATTTTTATAATAATCTTTCGGAAGAGTGGGTAAAAAATATTCGTAAAAGTGTATATTATAACTTTTATGAATTATTGTTTTTAGAAATTGTCCGTAGTTTTTTCTAAAACATTTCTGTAACATTTAATAAAATATGTTGCTTCAATGTGTTTTAATTACCATTAGTGGAATAGTATTTAAAACAAGTTCATGCTATATTTTTATTATTAAATTTTTGTAACAATTTTTAAGATATGATGAAATATTGTTTTTTTTAATATAACGCTTCGGGCAAAATTGTTTAATAAAGTTCCTACAAATATTAAATTATAATATTTCTTTTCCGTTTCCAAAATAGGTTGTAATATTGATCTTTCAAATCATGTTTATAGAATAATGTTTACATTTTTTCATACAATGATTAAATTATAACGTTTCTATAACATTTCCAAAAGATGATGTTATAATGTTTTTTAAAATGACGTTTTGTACACATTACTATTAAAACAAAATGAATACAATATTGCCCCAAAAAGGTCTCTGGAATATTCATTTTATAACCTTAATAAAACGATTTTATAATAACGTTTCCGGAACATTGTTTAAATAATGTTCCTACAATGTTTCTGAAATGATATTTCTGGAATATTGTATAAAAAATGTTCCTACAATGTTTCTTTAGTAACGTTTCTGGAACATTGTTTAAATAATGTTCCTACAATGTTTCTGAAATGATATTTCTGGAATATTGTATAAAAAATGTTCCTACAATGTTTCTTTAGTAACGTTTCTGGAACATTGTTTAAATAATGTTCCTAC